>JBBDGT010000380.1:0-115000 GCA_037306005.1 Rhinophrynus dorsalis | reverse complement strand
CATATAGTGTATGTGTAGACTCTATGTCTTTCAGTGGGCAGGATAATGAGGCTGGTGCGGTCCACAGTGTATGTGGGGAATCAGTGCCTACCAGTGGACAGGGTAATAGGGCTCGGGGAGGTCACATAGTGTATGTAAGGAATCTATGGCTACCAGTGGCAGTAGAGCAAGGCTAGGGGGGTTGTATAGTGTAGGTAGAGAATCTGTGGCTACCAGTGGTTAGGGGAATAAGGTTTATGGGGGGGTCACATAATGTATGTATGGAATCTGTGGCTATCAGTGGGCAGGGGTAAAATGCAGTTGGGAATCACATAGTGTATATGGGGAATCTGTGGATACCAGTGGACAGGAGAACAAGGCTGGTGGGTATGCACAATGTATGAGGGGAATCTGTGGCGATCAGTAGGCAGTTGTAGAAGGCTGGTGGGGTAACAGTGTATTTGGGGAATCTGGGCAGAGAAACATGGCTGTGGCTACCAGTGGCCAGTGGAACAAGTCTGTGGTATCATAAAGTTTATGTGCGTTGTTCTGTGGCTACCAGCGGCCAATGGAAAAATGCCGACAATCAGACAGTGTATGATTAGCTACGGGTAACCAGTGGAACAATGATGGGGTATCACACAGTGTATGTATGGTTCTATGGATACCAGTTGTCAGTAGAAGAAGACTGAGATATCAGTTCATGTGTGGGCCTGGTTTCACCGGTGGCAAACCACTGGAGTATCAGACAGTGGATGTGTGGCTAATAGCGCAAGGTTATCAGGCAGTGTATGATGGTTTCTATGGCTACCAGTGGGCATTTTAACAATGCTGGGTATAAGCATACCTCCCAAGTGTCCCTCTTAGAGCCCCAAATCCCTCTGTCCCTCTTTCACACCCTGGTATCCCTCTTTTTAGTGCATCAGATTGTGTGGTGTGTATATAAGTGTATCACATTGCTCCACAGCAATAAAACTCGCATTAATGTTTGTTTAAACATCGTTACATTTGTTTATACATTATCTGTGTAAATAAAATACTTTGGTGTTGCTCTTGATAATTTATTCAGTTACATCAATGGCTCATATGTATTAAAGCAACCTGGTTTTACTCTGGAGTAAACCAACTGCACAATAGGGGACAAATAAAAGTAATTAAAATCCATTGCACTTGAATAGAGTTTTTAACCTCTTGAATGCTATAGAGGTCTCCAATGCATTGCTTTGCAATGTATTGAAGACCGCTCTAGCATTCAAGGAGTTAAAAGCCCTATTTAATGTGACAGGAATTTTGATTTGTTCCCTGTGGTACAGTTGGTTTACACCACAATAACTTCAGTTAGAACAAAAAACAATGGCAAGAGTTGAACATAAAATGGCTTACTTCTTAACTCTTTGCATTGCATTATATATACATTAGTAAAATAAACATATATTGTGTAAGGATAACTCACTCCACACTATAGCGTTATCATCACTACCACTGGTGGCAGGCACTCTGTTGAATTTTGCTGTGGGCTGTAGCCCCAGATCGTTTTGGAACCTAGAAACGCCCCTGGTGTACCCTTCTGGCACTCAAAGGGTTAAGTTGAGGTAACATAGCAATATAACACACGGTGGCTCTTCAGTTGAGGCAGCATAGCAATATGCTGAGGGAACAAATAGAAAGTGGTGTTTGAGGCTTGCCCTCTGTAACATACCGCAAAGCATCTCTCTCCCTTTAAGGAGAAAGGGCGGGAAGCAGGAAGTGGAGGAGTGACAGTTGAAAAGAGACAGTTAATGAGGAGACTGAAGAGATGAAGCGTTAAATAAGAGTTGCTGTTAAGTTTATCCCTGAGTTTGTATTTTATGGGAACATTACACCCTCGTACTGAAACAGAGTGTATGGAGGGTTACAATTATCTGTGGGAGGTGAAACAGTGTGTTTGTGGGGTCATGATCCTGAGTGAGTGTGTGTGTGGACCAGGAGAAGTTATTGATTTCCCTACTTCAGGAGCGAGTGGCAGCTATATTTTTTTGTCAGTTGGATAGTGGTGGGCGGGCTGGAGGGGGTGGGCCAACTCCCTGTATGATAAATATGCCCCCATTCAATCACCCAATGGGAGCAGTAAAGTCCCCATTCAATCACCCAATAGGAGTTGTCTCCTAATGAGACATAAATTATGTAATGAGGCACTCTGTTCAATGTGTGTTTGTTTTCTGAGGAGACATAAATTGTGTTCTTTGTGTGAGGTACCATAAATCATGCAATGAGGCTTATTCTTTTATATATATATATATATATATATATATAGATATAGATATAGATATAGATATATAGATATAAGTATATGTATATATATATATACATTTCAGTTGGACTATCAGTTTATAAGAGAAATATATTTAAAAGAAATATACCACAAATATCATAATTTAATTAAAAACAAACTATTCAAAAACTATAGTACACTTTAGCAACAGATAATCAACAGATTATGAATATTTTTATAGTTTGTTGAATAAATATCTTGTAGTGGAGATATTAATTTGATAGCAGCCTACATTAGAAGTAAGGGGCGCAAATGTGGAAAAATATTTTTGTAATGTTTTTAAACTTATTTTACTCTATATTCATTACTTTTTTATTATTTAATGGTGTGTGGACCCACACGGTGGCTATCTCTGATTCATAGAGATCAGTGGGAAATAATCTCTGTACATGTTTCACATACAAAGTTCAGAGAGCACTAAAACGGCTGGCCATACTGTATCATATGAGCATGAATTTCATGTTCAGATTTTAATTTTGCTGCTTTTTTATGGCTGAAGAGCTGCCATTTGCAGAGTATGAGCAATGCAAAATAAAAAAGTTTCTCAGAATCCTTCTTTTTTTAAGAGGTGAATGTTCCCCTTTTAGCTATGCAGAGACGTTGCACCTTTGCACTCATATAAGTACCTTTTTGTGATATTTTTGTACACATTCTCTTACATTTAATATAACTTTAAACCAATTTGTCCAAGTTTTTGAAGTCTATCTTCTAATCATGTCTGATCCAAAGAGGCACATCTGAAAATCTAAACCAAAGGATTCAGGGGTCTTTTAACCCATTTAGCTGATTGTTCATGTCAAATTGGGCTTCAACAGGAATATTCATGTACTCTATGTCCTTCTTGCATTGTGGCACCTACTACCTCTCTGGAGCCCTCCACAGCAGAACAATAGCCAGTTTGGTTCAAGACTTTGGTATCACCAGTTGCTTCTATCCCTTCATCGCTCCAAGGAATCTCCATTCTTGGTGTCCCATGACCCCAGACACATCAATCCTTTCTTTTGGGGGAACTCTCAGTTGCTTGGCGATTCCTCTGAAGAGGAAATTGATGCAGATTGAGAGGACATGGACTCGTTCTTTCGGGATTCCCATGATGCTGACCTTTGTCCCTTATCGGAGTCGCTCATCAGAGCTGTGTCTGAGGCTTTTGATGTAAATCTTTCTCACTGGACTGGATCTTCCAAAAAAAGATTCTCCTATTTTCCCAATAACACTTGAGACCAAGTTCTGTTGGAAGAACACATCAAAACAAAACCAGAGCTTAACTCCTACCTCTAGATGAGTAGCCAAATGGGATTGCGTAAGCAGATATGCACCAAGGATTTATCATAAGGAGCAAAAAAATGATTAATACATATGTACACAATGAATTTTTAGTTCAGATATGGCTAGTGATATAGAGGCACCCTGCTTAGATGTGTAGTCTGTCATCTTATAATTGCTGCCTTTCAGAATATTCCAATCTGTGAGTGAGTCAGTAGAAATATTAGGGGGTGAAGTGTGGGTCAGCGCAAGAAAAGAAAAACAAAGAGAGTGCTAGGTGTAATATGTCAAGAAAATAAACTATATATAAGAAAAGATCACAATATATATTCAAAATGAGCACATATGTGGATAAAGCATTAAATAAAAGTTGATAGATTGGATAGTGTGTCGTTGTAAAAATGTGTCTATAGGGGCAGTACCAATAGTGCCTAGATAGATACTATAGTAAACCATAGGAGGGCTAGACTCTGGTAGAGCTGGGTAGCTTAATAAGACAAACAAAAAGTGTCAGTGAGAATATAAGTAGCTAATAAAGATGTGCCCTTACCTGACAAATTCTTTTATAGCACTTGGATACTAAGTACCAACATAAACAGTACAGTACTTGGTTGCAATCTTCAGTTCATCGTGTAGTAATATCTGGATACACAGTGTTCTGCTGCTTTCAGGTTTTTTAGCTTCCTGGCCTCCTTTATAGGAACCCGGTGTAGTGCTTTGCGATATGTAGGCGTTCTAATGAAGATCTCTTGTTGGGTGTCCATAGCTGTACAGTCTCGTGTCCCAATCAAAAGTTCTCAAGCGATGAGAGGATACAAGTATTGTTTGTGGATTACAGTACAAATGTATAGTCCGCTGCTTGCCAAGACATCCATTGCCATGCTGAGCTATGTGTTGGACTGTCGGAGTTCTAGGATATCTCATTCTGAGCTGCTTTGTCTCAGTTTGTAGGATTCTGTGTGAGACCGCATCTGGGCTGAATGCGTCAGGTCCAAGCTGATACAATGTAGTCGTTCAGTTAAGAAGTTTCCAAAGTAGATAGAAATTTTCAAATAGAACAACGTGTTTTAACTCTTAAAACACGCGCCATTCTCAAGGATAAATGGCATACTGCAATTCCTTAAAGTGGATGTGTCACCTATGCATAACATAGCATAAATATGCTACATATCAAATAGTAATTTTGTGTAAATTTAACTTATAAAGTCTGGGCTGCAGCTACTTCTGCATAGATAGTGGTGGTTACCTGCTCTGTAACTGCAGTCCATCTCTCTGCCTCTGCTCTCCTCCCTCCTCCGATGACAGAAGTTTCTGTCTGTAAGCTGGAGCGGTCTCATTGGCAGAGATCGATATCTAGCCAATGAGACCACTCCTGCTTACAGACAGAAGCCTCTGTCATCGGAGGAGGGAGGAGAGCTGAGGCAGAGCGTCGGACTGCAGTCTATGCGGAAGTCGCTGCAGGACCGACTTTATAAGTTAAATTTACACAAAATAAAACTTAAAAAAAAAAAAAAAAAAAAAATTAAGACCGTTTTAGTAGTATTCAGTATGTTGCCTAACTATTTATGCTATGTTATACATAGGTGACACATCCACTTTAATAAAGAATAACTTTGTGGCACTGTGGCCATGCTGAGACCCATCTTTGCTTCTGCTTGAGTCACTAGAGCTATAGCCATCTGAGGTGAACAGAGTTTAGTAGCTACCCGTGGGGATGTTGCTAAGAAGGAACTGCTAATCATGCTGGCCATCTTCTCTGGTAATTCCTCAGCTCTTTCTGTAGTTACATGTCACACACTGTTGCTCAAGATTTGGTCAGATCACCAATCTTCCAAGAGATCTGTGGTTTCTCTTCTTTTTGTTGTCAAACACCTGTTTGGACCTGATCTGAGTAAGGTCATCCTTATTGCCACAGGAGGCAAAACTTTTGTTTATCCTTGAAAGATGCATAGATTTCATTCCCCCAACAGTTTGGGGCCAGTTTTGTGTGCATAGGGTTTGACCCCCTCAGGCCTTTCATGATCACCCTGCCCCAAAGCTTAGATAGGCTTGTGGCAGGACAAGATTTCTGCTCAGAAGCCTAAGTTTGACAAGCCCACTTCCACATGACTCACCAGTTCCTGGTCCATCCTCTCCCTGTCGGAGCTGTCTTGGCTTTTTCAAGACACTTGGAAGTCTTCAGTGATTTATCAATGGATTTTTGCTGGGTCATTTCTGAAGGGTATCACATAGACTTCAAGTCCCTTCCTCCTCACCATTTCTGCCCAGAGTTTCTCTGGGCCCAACTCGGTCGCTTCTATTCATAGAGGCTGTAGTATCCTTGTTAGAAAAGCAGGTTTTGGTTCTGGATTCAGCCCATGAATATTTTCAGGGTTTTACTCTGATCTTTTTATGGTTTCCAGGAAAGATGGCTGTTGTCATACTTTTCTGGACTTGAAATGTCTCAACAATTAATTTGAAGCTCTTAGAGTCAATTTGTCCAGGCAAAATTTTGGACTTGTTTGATCTTCCAAATGTGTATGTTCACACCCCTATTCATGCAGACCATCAACTCTTCCTTCACTTTACTTTTGAGTGCAATCATTAACCATTTACTTCTCTCCCCTTTGGACTTGCTTCCACTCTAAGGCTTTTCTCTAAGGTCATGGTGACCCTGCCATCTTAATTCCAGTCTCAAGGGATATTTTTGACCCTTTATTTTGAAGACCTTCTACTCAAGGCTCCTTCAGAAGCCATTCTTACCTCACATGTTCAAGAAAGTCCTTTCAGGTGCCTTCTCCGCTCCAGCATTGTGTCTCTAGCAATTTCCTAGCCATCGGCATTGGTCAGATATTATATGAGAGTCCTAGGATGCATGGTCCCCTACTCTCACTTCCACATGAGAAAGCTACAGCTGGATATTCTCAGGTGCTGGTGAAGACTTCTGACTCATTCCATCTGTTTCATACCATGTCTCTGTCCCCTTGGAAGAGGGACAACCTGTGCTGGTGGCTTCACAGGGGCTGACTCAGTGACACCCCTTCTCAGAACAAACAGTGGTCACCATGGACTCCAACCTGACAGGCTGGGAAGCGATCCTGGGTCCCCTAATAACAAGAGGTTGTTGGACTGGGGAGGAGAGTCTGCTTTCTATAAATATCTTAAAAATATGAGCCCTTTGCCTGTACCTTCTTCATCTGTTGCATGTGCTGTCAGCGTCTCTGGTGAAGATTCAGTAAGACTACATGAAAGCTGTTACATACCTCAACTGTCAAGTGAATCAGCTTGGTCTGATGTCTGGGAGCTCCATCAGTGGGAAGAATATCATAATTGAGCCATCTCATGAGTGAAACGTAGTGATAAGGGGAGATATCCAGGAGACTAGGAACTCAACCAGGTGATATTTGACCAGATTGTTCACTTCTGGGGTCTTCCATCAGTGAACCTCCTAGCTTTCCACGAGACTAGGAAGGTTCCGCAGTTCTGCACCAAGACAAAGGATACTCTAGCTTTAGTAATGGACGTGATGCCCATCCCATTGAACTTTCAAGCGGCATATGTGTTTCCCTTCAATTCCCCTGATTCAAAGGGTGCTGCAGAAGGTCACTATGGCGAACACTCACTGATTGCACCTTTCTGGCCCCATCGGGCCTGGTTCTTGGATCTTATCAACATATCCAGCAAGGTTCCACTTTAGCTTTGACTGTATGACTTTTGAAGCATACATCTTTAAAGAAAAAGGGTTCTTCTGACACTGTCATCTCTACCATGATTCATGCTAGGAAACCTGTATCTTTTAAGGCCTATCATGAAATCTGGTCACATTTTTCCAGTGGTGCACTGATATGGGTGGGTCTCCGCAATCCTTCAGTCTTCCTTTGATTTTGGCTTTTCTTCAAGATGGTGTCAACAAAGGTCTTAGTCTGATCTCTGTTAAGGTCCAGATCTGCTGTTTTTCAAAAATGTATTGCGTTTCTCCCTGACGATAAGACCTTTGATTAGGGGGTGGTTCATCTCTTCCACACCTTTAGGGTTCCCACTTCTCTGTGGAAACTGAACCTAATGGCTTTTCTTTTGGCCATTGAATCTGTACAGAGCGATGCAGAGTTAAAAGCCTGGACTTGTAAACCCACTATCCTGGTCTTTACAAGCATAAGATGGCCCTTCGTACTCTTAGAGGTTTCTTGCCCAAGGTTGTCTTGGAATTTCACATTTCCTTTTTTTTCCCAAGGTTGTCTTGGAAATTCACATTTCCTTTTTTTCCTGATCCTTCTACCAAGCAGTAGCAGGACCTACATCTGTTGTATGTTGTACAATGTCTTAACTAGTATGTACATCGCACACAGCACTTCAGTCTGATTCTCTTTTTGTCATCCCTTTGCGTCCAAAGTCACCATCGGCTCATGATTAAGAAACCTGTTCCTTTCTGAGTCAAGCCACACTCCATCAGTTCTGTGGGTGCCTCTTAGGCCTACATGAACTAGGTCTTTGCTGAACAACTGTGAGAGGCAGCAAAGTAGTCATCTTTGCACAAATTTCACAAACAATACTATGTCCATGCTTTGGCCAGAAGGTCCTTCAGGCTATTTTTTTTCCTCTATCTGAATCCAGAGTTTTTGAACCCTGTTGTTTCTTGTTTGGTTGTTTGCTGTGCTAGTTCTGTGCCCGTTGACACCTGAGGTTTATAGTATCCCCTTTGTTTTTGTCAATATTGCCAGAAATATGAAAACTTTCCATGGTTTTTCATTCTTATCCATTGCTGCTGTTACTTGCTTCATAGGTTCTGAATTTTATATTTTCACTCCTGCTATGCCTATATAGTCCTGACTTTCTTTACATTTCATAGGAGTATTACTTTTGCTTGATGGTTTCCACCATACTGCACTATTCTGTAATAAATATACCTGAAATTGTTCAAGCTATTTTCTCTGTCGTCCAATATAGCTTATAGGTAACTCTGGGAAGGTGATCACCTCTTTGAGTAGGCAGGAACAATTCTTGGAAAGAATGCTTCCTTCCCTCCTTAGCTGAGCACCAGCCAGTCCCCAACCAGTTAGATTTGTTCCTTGATCAGATAAAGCAATAGAACAGTTCTGCTTAGTGTTTAGTTTATTTTATTGTTTTCTGTTAGATATGGGAAGTAGAAACCTCCCATTAGGATGATTACTATTCTTGACTTCCCAGTGGTGGATTACTCAGTTGACAGGTGCTGTTTGTGGACTTTCCAGCCCTGGGTGAAAACATTGCGTGCTATGTCATTTCCGTAGGAGAAGTCCACTGAGGCTTCTTCTTTTCTCAATGGTAATCTGAAGAGAGAAGACCTGCAAAAAAGGTGAGCAACCCTTTGAGTGCTGAGGTGCACTCGTCCCACTGCTTCCCCTCCTTACAGGATTCTCCTTTAGGAGTTCCAAAACATATACTCCTGCACTCATTTGGGTTTATATGTTTGGCGGTCTTTGGATCATTTGGGTTCCCTTATCCCTTATTTGCCATGCTGGGTGCTTTGGGGGATGTTTCCCGCACTTTTCCTTTGGGGGGGTCAGAGTTTTCTTCTATTGTACATGTGTTTACTGTATGTTTTGCAACTTTTGGACCACTTTTCAAAAGTTTCATTTATTTGAGTTTGCGTTACCTCAATGCTCCATTGATCTCTATAGGTCACTTTAATTTGGGACATATATCTGCAACCACTCTGTTACCAAGTTCAGAGATGGCTCGTTCTTCTTGTCTGCCCTTATCCTGCACTTTGGTGCATGTTCTGAGTGTCTTGGGAGGCTCAGGGGCTTCGGGCACTGTTTTTGGGTACTTTGAGGGGAAACTACATTTCCCATGAACTCTTATTTCGCTGGCTATTTTCTTATTGTCTCCTGGTTCGGACGAAATTTTCTTTTTCCTCTCACGAGTATCCTATGCAGGTCTTGGATCCTTCCTCTCTCCTCAGCAAGATTAATCCTTCACTTGCCAGAATGGACTCCTCCTCCAAGCCCAAACAGTGGAGGCCCAAGCAGTCCAGTCCTCCACTAAGCCCAAACCCACCAAACCTTCTTTGGCATGACTCACTGAACCCCGGACCGCATGTGCCAGTGGGTAGCTGTCGGCACCATTTTCTCAGTGTCTGGACAGAAACCATGGCAGATCTGTGGGTTTTACAGGTGGTTTCCAAAGGGTACAGGATTCCTTTTGCTTCGCTTTCTCCCCTCAGGTTTTTCCATTCTCATTCACCTCAGGGACTGGAAAAACTCAATCTTTTCAATGGGGCCATCCGGACTCTCTTGGACAAGGGAGTTCTGGGACTGGTTCCTGACCCAGAAATAGGTTTGGGTTTCTATTCCAACCTCTTTGTGGTCTCCAAGCTTCTGGATTTCAAGGATGTCACTTCCTTTGTAGTCAAGACCAGGAGTCCTTAAGGTCGGTGATTGCAGTGATGTGCCCGGGGGAATTTCTGGATTCTTTGGACTGCGAGATGCCTACCTGCACATCACTATTCATCTTGAGAGCCGGCAGTACCTCAGGTTTGCTTGCAACAAGGGGCACTTCCAGTTTTCGGCTCTCGATTTTGGTCTGAACTCAGTCCCCCACGTGTTCATTCTCTTCCTGGGTGATTAATTTCTGTTGTGCATGAGAAAGGCATCCAAGTAACTCCATACATGGACGACTTGATCTTGAAGGCCCCCACTGAGGAACTCCTTCAGCAACAGGTTCAGGACTGCATCTGCACTCTCACCCATCACGGGTGGGTTCTGAACATGGACAAGTCGGACCCGATTCCATCTCAGAGATTGGTCTTTCCAGGTCTGCTGTTCGAAACCCTGCAGGGCATGGTCTTTCTGAAAGAAGATGATGTTCAACAGATCACCAGCATGGTTTCCTCAGTCCTGGCTTGCGAGTCAATTCAAGCCAAGGAACTGACCTCTTTGTTGAGGAAATTGATTTTCTCCATGGAGGCAGTACCATTTGCAATGGCTCACACGAGGGAACTTCAGAGGTTTGTGATCCAGGTTTGCAAGGGGAACCCAGATCTCTTGAAGCTTCATGATACCCTCCTCTTACATGTGTAGTTGAGCCTTTCCTGGTGGCTGAATATCTCCAGTCTGCAGAAAGGAAGACCCTTTGTGATTCTATTCTAGACCATGGTGATGACAGATTCCAGCCTCTCCAGTTAATGAGCGGTCCTGGGTCACCTGAATGTCCAGGGTCGGTGGTCCGCCGAGGAGTCTTTCCTACCCATCATTGTTCTGGGTGATATTCCACGCTCTAAGGTACTGATCATCTCATCTCCAAGAATGTTCAGTTCACGTCCAGTCAGACAATGCCACGACCATGGCTTACATCAACAAGCAAGGCGGAACAAGAAGTCTCGCAGCTTGGTTGGAGGTCAAGGCTATTTTGACCTGGACAGAAGAACATGTTCCTGCTATCTCCGCAGTACATATTCTAGGCATGGACAACATCTTGGCTGACTTCTTAAGCCGACACACAATGGGCAACGGTGAATGGGAGCTTCACCAGGAGGTGTTCAACCTCATCATCCAGAGGTGGGGACTCCCTTGGATCGACCTGATGGCGACCAGAGACAACAGGAAGGTTCCAACGTTTTGCTTCCGCTGGAAGGATCCTCTGGCTCTCAAAGTGGATGCTCTGTCGATCCCCTGGCAATTTTCTCTACCCTACATTTTTCCTCCTCTTCCCCTGATTCCCAGGGTGCTAAGGAAGCTATTGATGGAGAGAACTCTGGTCATTCTAGTTGCTCTATACTGGCCCCGGCTACTCTGGTTCCTGGAGTTGCTGGACCTGTCTGTGTGAGAACCATTTCGGCTTCCACGCAGACTGGATCTCCTCTTACGTGGCTACCTGTGGAAGGAGGACAGGGAGCGTCTGGGTTTGAAGTCTTGGCGGTTGAATCCTCAATTTTGAAGAAGGTTTTCTCTCTTGCAGTGGTAGCCACTATGATTCAGACTCTGAAGACTGTTTCCTCCAAGGCCTACCACAGGATTTGGTCTATCTTCCACTCTTTGTGTGTGGACAGGGATCTGCGCTCACAAGAGTTTGATCTGCCGACTGTCCTGTCCTTTTTACAGGATGGTGTGAACAAGGGCCTTAGCCTGAAAGTTCAGACATCTGCTGTCTCTTTTTTCAGAGACGATTGCCATCCTTCCAGATGTCGAGGTTTTCTTTTAGGGTGTCGCTCATGCTTTCCCTGCCTTTAAGCATCCCACTCCTCAGTGGGACCTTAATCTGGTATTGGGTGTCTTGCAGCGGCCTCCCTTTGAGTCCTTGGCTATCATTTCAGCGTCAGTTGCCACTTAGCTTGTGAAGGGCTATTCCGGATCTGATTAGTCCATATGAGCTCTGGTAACTTGTGGGACTGGCTCATGGTCCTTGTCTTATTTCCCACCACTGGGAAACCCAATGTTTGTACATCCCAGAGTTACTTGTAAGCTATATTGGACGACAAAGAAAAGAGGATATAGTCCATATAGCTTACAGGTCTCCCACCCTGTCAAGGGACCATTCTTGATTCTCCTGTGACTGAACGTGGGATTTGCTTAGGGTTCTTGCTCACAGGAGTCTTATTTTTCCTTCTTGCTTACTAGCCTAAGCCCCTGACGAAGCCATACAAATAACGGTGAAACTCGTTGGGCAGTGCCCCTTGTAGGCATGGTTGGCACATACTTATGCTGAGACATTGATTTTCTCAGTTAAGCTTGCACAGGTTCGGCCGGATGGTTGATAAGTGTTTGAGGGTTAGCGCTGTGGCTTGCATCAGATTATGGCCACGAGATTCTAGCGTGTAGGGAACAACTATCTTGCTGTTCCTAGCCTGGTTTCAATAAAATACTCTTAAGAAAGAAAGAAAAAAAAAATCAACCTAGCGGCTTGTGATCAATCAATAGGATTTCTTCCGTGTACTCCACGGCACTGTAACTAATAGGCTTTTAATTATAAAAATAGCTGGTAGGACCGGACAATTTTCAATTTAAGGTGGCTCCACCCCTTCCTTCACGAGTTCTTTTCCGGTCCTAATAGCTGGAGGAACGGAGGTTAACCTCCGTCGGTCTATACGCTAAAAAAAAAAAAAAAAAAAAAAAAAAAAAAAGCGAAAATGGATCCTTACAACTCTCCTTACTCCATTAAGCTCTGTGGAGAAAGGTCGAACGACCTACGCAAGATCCCACTGACTTCACTGGGACGCGGATGGTGTGCTATGCCTTCAGGCTGCATCAACCAGACTATTCGCTCCTTTGTAAATGTTGCGGCATGCTGGCAGCGGGTATCGTCTCTCAACCTAGGTGGTAGGGGAATTCCCCATCTGGCGACATACCGGTTATCTGCTGGAGCGCACGCAGGACACTATTTCCTGAAAGAGAAGGCGGTATTGACTAGCTTCCTGATATAGATCAGTCTAACCGGAAAGGGCAGCTTGCCGTATGTTCCAGGATGAAACGCACGCAGTATAAAACGATAACGAATATGGACACCAGGTAAGTGATTTATTTATTTAATGTCTATTAAGAGTGTAGCCTAGTATATCTTTGTTAGAGGCTTGAATGTCTTCCTCTAAGGGCACAACTGCAAAAGAAAGGTCTGCAGATAATAGTTCTGCAGTTGAAGAAAAAGCTCAGAAGAATAAAAATTGTTCTACATGTGAAAAGAAGCTGCCTGTCTCTGATCCTTCTAATCAGTGTCAAGACTGTATAAGGAAGAAACTGTCAATCAGTTCCAGGACTTTATAGCCTGGATGAAAGCCTCAATACAGGAAACCTTTTCTGCAATGCAAGAGGCAGTAATCCCCAAGAAAAGACCCAGAATGGATGACCCTGGGGAGGGAACGTCAGGTGGAGCCTTTCATTCAGATGATGCCTTTAGTATTCAAGAAGCAGATTCAGATTTTTACTCTGAAATGGAGGATGGAGAAATTCAGGATGATACAGAGGCCTTTTGTACGGACAAGATTGAGTCCTTTCTCAAAAATCTTAGGAAAACCTTGGGGTTAGTGGAAGAGCAAAAGGAGCTTGGAATCCTAGACACTGTATTTATGGGAAACAAAAAAATTTCCCCATGTTTTCTAGTTCATCATTCCATCACAGGAATCATCCAGACTGAATGGAACAGAGCAGATAAAAGATCCTCTACCACTAAGAGATTTGCTAAAATGTATCCATTTGAAGACGCTGATGCAGCAAGTTGGGTCACTCCACCCAAGGTAGATGCAGCAGTCTCCAGGATAGCTAAGCACACCACAATTCCTTTGGAAGATGGAGCTGCCTTGAAAGACCCAATGGACAAATGAATGGAATCTGCCTTGAAGAGGCAATATGCATTGAAACGGAAGCTGGGAAGGGACCGCGTCGCCTTCCTCCGTCATTCCTGGGTCTCTCCTTCTTGACGCAGATAAGCGCCGTTGGATGCACCAGTTGAAGTATGGACAGTCACTGGAAACAGCCGCAGGATCGCTGGAAGCAGGGAAGCATGGAAGAGTCCACGTCGCTGCCTGACAGTCCACAAAGTTAGGTTGCAGGAAACTGGCAGCAGGCGGTCGGCGATTCAGGATACTTGGCGCAGATGGGTATCAGAGTGGATACTTTAGACCATAAGCAATACAAGACTCCAGGACTCCTTGTTCACTCCAAAACAGAACTCACTTTATTGTCACAAACCACAGATATTTATATACAGTACAGTACATTGGATCACATGGGGAAACCTGACACAATAGGGAACATGATTAAATCATAACACATCAGACAAAAGGCCAGCAGATACAATGACTTAGACAGGATTACATTTCAGATACAACAGGGTTTGACTGAACAAAGACTTGAGGGGTGTGAACTAATTACCACATGGCAAGGGGTCAACATAGTGAATGGCTGGAGTTGCTATAATCCACATCTTAGGGACAGTGGCCCAAGGTTGGAGCCTTTGATTGACTATTTTGAATGCCCTGCCCCAACTTTGATCAATCACTGGTCTGCCTACCATTTCCCATGTTAAGCTAAGGAAGATATTTGCATACCTGGTAGTTGGTGATTGCACAAACCTTCAAATTGGACAAGTACAATTAAACACATACAATATATGAAAATACATAAAACATAAATCTTTTAGCATAAAGATAGTAAACCCCCCATCTGTGGTCAAAGGAGGCCAAGGGGCCATAGTCTTTAGGTAAAACATTCAAGGTCCAGACAAGGGCCCAAGTAACGGATAAGATCCATTACATTTCTCCCCCTTTTTGTACCAAGCCAGCGGTTGCAATAGTAAATGCTGGCTTGGAGCTGTAAGAGAGCATTGCTGTTGTGAGCCCCTTGTCTGGACAGTTCATTAGTCCAGAGGCCTTGGTCCTAGGCCAGTCCCAAATGGGAAGCCCCTTGTCCTGGGCCAGGGAAACAATGAGCAGTCCTTTTGTCCTGGGCCTGTAGAAAACATGAGCCCCTTGTCTGGGCCTGGCAATAGAAAACAAGTCCCTTGTCCTGGACCAGGGGTACAGTCTTGGTTCTTAATCCGGGGGCCAGGGATATTGGTGCCTGTTGGCCCTGGCAATCGCCAAATTGGGCGGCCTCTCCTGGGCCATGCTCCATGCAGAGCTGGTGTCCAATGTTCCTGGGTCTGGGCCCAGTGGCTCAGGGTCCAAACCCAGTCTATAAGGGGGATTCTTTTGGGGTAGCGGGTCCTCTGGGCTCTCAAAGGCCTGGGGATCACAGTGTGGGGAGAGGGGCACATCTCCCCCTTTTTGTTGGGCAAGTGCCCCAGAAGGATAGGAGAAGCTGTTATTCCCACTCTCCTGGGCTGGAGCAATACTCAAAGGGTCTCTGGAAACACTGATGATTCTCTCCCTTAGTGCAGGGGCATCCAAGTTTTCAGGTGACCTGGTGGGGACCCCATTCCCACCCACCAGACAGTGATCAGAGAATCCAGGGGGCATTACAACATCCCTGGTGAGGATTGTGTTCCCACTCACCAGGTCGGGGGTCACAGGGGGGCTGATGGGGAGCGCACTCCCACCCACCATTTTACAGGAAAAAGGGGCACAAACAGTCTCCTGGGTGAGGACCGCAGTCCCACTCACCAAGCTGGGGGTCTCAGAAAAAAAGGGAATCACTGTTGGGCTGGGTGTGAGGACTGTTCCCCACTCACTCCAGCCAGGGGTTCACAGGGAAGAGGCAACATAATCGTTGGGCTGGGGATGAGGACTGTTGTCCCACTCATCCCAGCCAGGGTTTCACATGACCTGATGCGCTCGCTCCCCCGCACCAAGCCAGGGGTTACAGGGGGACTGGAAAGCTCTATCCTACTCTCCAGCATGGGGGTCTTGGGGCAGCACATAGGGTTTCCAGGGCCAGCAGCAGCACTGCTGGACCCTTCTTCTTCCTGGCCCCCCACATCAGGGCCATCTCTTGTCTTGGGGAGGAGGGCAATCTCAATCCTCCTCGCCATCTTATTCAGATACCTGGAGAAGACACTGTTCCCCTTCTCCAGGACAGTAGTAACAGGGGACGGACTGGGGCTGCTGGTGGGGACCTGCATCTCCTTCACCACAGCAGGGGTATCCCAGGCCCTGGTGAGCTTGCTCCTACTCACCAGGCCAGGGGTCACAGGGGGGCTGATGGGGCACTCTTCTCTACCCATCAGGTCACATAACACATTCACAGGAGGGCCAGCAGCGCTGCTCTCTTCCAGCCTGCTGGGGACCTCCTCTTGTAGGCCGTCACGTTCAAGGCTCTTCTCTGCCTTGAGGGAGACTGCAGTCCCATCCCTCAAGGCGGCATCATCCATGGCCCTGGGGAGCACAAACTGCTCCTCTCCCAGGACATTCTCCATTAGAACAGGGGGCATCTCTCTGGGGCTGTTGGTGAGCTCTTCTACACTCATCACAGCAGGGGAATCATGGGGGCTGATGGGCTCTCTCCTACCCATCAGTTGGGACATACAGTTGCTGCTGGTGGGGACCTGTGGCTCATCCACCGCAGCTGGGAAAACAGGGGAATGGGCAACATGCCTATCAGGGGAGACATCTGTCCCATCCCCTGATGCAGAGGCATCTTCTTGGCTGAGAAGGAACAAATTCCCACTCCTCAGCTCGGTCAACACACAGTCCAGGGGCAAAGGGGTATCAGGAAGGACAATTTTCCCACTTCCTGATGCAGGGGCAACAATAGGGGCACTGGTGAGGAACGAATTCCCACTCACCAGTGTGGAGTGAATAGGGGTAACACAATCCTGGCCCTCAAAGTCGCTGAAGTCCTCCTCAGATGCGTTACCCCCCCATTCTTCTTCCTCTTTTTGGAATTCCCGGACCTCTCGAATGAACCCAGCATATAGTTGCTCCAGGTCCCATTCACATCCTGCCAGAATATCCAAATTTCCCTGGCAGTCCGCAGGAATGTATCCACCAAACCGGTCCTCTCTTTTGTCCCGGATCTCCCAGTATCTGCTGGAGTCAGGGCACCCAAAAGTAGAGTCCATGTGGTAGGCGTTCCATACCAGCCCTTGGATGTCCCATCGCAAGCGGGCTGGGCACCAGTCGAAAAGGCCCTCGGATCCATATTCCTGGTCCAGGTATTTAACAAAGTCCCAGTACTCCTCCTGTACTCTGAGCTCCTCTGTAATGCACGCATCCAACTCTGGAACGAAGTCGTAGATAATATCGCCCAGCTGGGTCCACCACTGTATTCGGATGGCGCTGTAGCGATCCTCTTATGCTCCCAGAGTGTCTGCCAGCACTGCTTCGTCTGCCATGCCTCAACTGCTGCACCCGATATGAAGGAGAAATCCCACCGCTATGCCACCAATGTAACGGAAGCTGGGAAGGAACCGCGTCGCCTTCCGCCGTCGTTCCTGGGTCTCTCCTTCTCGACCCAGATAAGCGCCGTTGGATGCACCAGTTGAAGTATGGACAGTCACTGGAAACAGCCGCAGGATCACTGGAAGCAGGGAAGCATGGAAGAGTCCACGTCGCGGCCTGACAGTCCACAAAGTTAGGTTGCAGGAAACTGGCAGCAGGCGGTTGGCGATTCAGGATACTTGGCGCAGATGGGTATCAGAGTGGATACTTTAGACCATAAGCAATACAAGACTCCAGGACTCCTTGTTCACTCCAAAACAGAACTCACTTTATTGTCACAAACCACAGATATTTATATACAGTACAGTACATTGGATCACATGGGGAAACCTGACACAATAGGGAACATGATTAAATCATAACACATCAGACAAAAGGCCAGCAGATACAATGACTTAGACAGGATTACATTTCAGATACAACAGGGTTTGACTGAACAAAGACTTGAGGGGTGTGAACTAATTACCCCCTGGCAGGGGGTCAACATAGTGAATGGCTGGAGTTGCTATAATCCACATCTTAGGGACAGTGGCCCAAGGTTGGAGCCTTTGATTGACTATTTTGAATGCCCTGTCCCAACTTTGATCAATCACTGGTCTGCCTACCATTTCCCATGTTAAGCTAAGGAAGATATTTGCATACCTGGTAGTTGGTGATTGCACAAACCTTCAAATTGGACAAGTACAATTAAACACATACAATATATGAAAATACATAAAACATAAATCTTTTAGCATAAAGATAGTAAACCCCCCATCTGTGGTCAAAGGAGGCCAAGGGGCCATAGTCTTTAGGTAAAACATTCAAGGTCCAGACAAGGGCCCAAGTAACGGATAAGATCCGTTACATGCATTGATAGGCCAGAACATGAAAGTCGCAACCACTCTGGCGTGTGTAGCAAGAACAATGTGTATTTGGCTAACAGGGTTGGAGGAGAAAATTGATTCTTCAGTCTCCAGATCTAAACCCCTGAAAATAAGTATCAATAATTAAAGAAGCCAACATTTTTGTATGCGATGCATCTTTAGATTCTTTAAGAGTAGCAGCCAAATCTTCTGCTTTATCTGTATCTGCAAGCAGAGCTCTCTGGTTAAGACCCTGGGGTGCGGATGGATCATCAAAAAGTAAACTTATGTCTTTGCCTTTTGTTGGGGAGAAGCTGTTCGGTGAACAATTGGAGGAGTTGGTTAAAAGAATCACAGGAGGAAAGAGTGCCTTTCTCCCGCAGGAGAAGATGAGAATATCACCATCTAGATCCTCTGGGTACAGATCTAGGAACTATTCATTTTGTGACTCTAGACGTTTCCAACCAAGATCACAGGAACAAAGAAGACAGTCATCCTCGCAACAATCAAAAGGCGGATTCAGAAAAGACTTCCCTAAGAAGTCTCACTTTAAAAAGGAATTCTGAAATACAGCTAATCCTGCCCCAAATGCATGTAGGGGGTCGCCTGCAATTATTCAAGGAAGCCTGGACAACATCATCTGGGTCAAACAGATACTGGAGGCAGGATATCAGTTGGAATTTCAGAAGATCCCAAGAATATGCAAATTTCAGAAATCCAGACTACCTGCAAACAAGAAGAGAGCAACTATGCTTCACAGGGAACTGAATCTAATGTTACAGAACAGAGTTATAGAACCAGTTCCACCGTCCGAGGAGAAGCAGGGGATATATTCAATCCTCTTTGCTGTTCCAAAACCTGCAGGGTCACACAGGATCATCCTGGACCTTAAATGGGTCAACAAGTTCCTAGTACACAAACATTTCAAGATTGAAACCATCAGTTCAGTAATCAGAACATTACTACCCAACAGTTATCTGACGAAAATCGATTTACAAGACGCTTTTTACCATGTTCCAGTCCAACCAGGTTATCGCAAGTTTACAAGATTTGTAAGCCTGGGACATCATTATCAATTCAGTGTGTTACCCTTCGGTCTAGCAACCGCACCAAGGGTGTTCACAAAGATCTTGGCTGCAGCGATAGAAGAACTCAGAGAAGAAGGTATAACTATTATCCCATACCTAGACAATATTTTGATCCAGGATTCCTCATGTCATGTGGCAACAGTGAATACAGCAAGAGTAACACAACATCTTACACGCCTAGGTTGGATAATCAACCAAAGAGTCAGATAATTCCAACCTAACAAATGTCTTTTCTTGGAATGTCCATAGACACCAGGAATGCAGTAGTCACCCTGTCATCACAGAGAGTGGAAAACATTCAGAAGGGAGCCACCAGATTACAGACCAGGTCTATTCATTCAGCACAGACAATATTGAAAATACTAGGGAGCATGGCATCAGCTACACAGGTGATCCCTTGGGCACGGTTCCATATGAGGCCTTTACAGAATCTGTTCTTGAAGCAATGGAACAAGGATTACAAAGACCCACTACACAAAATACATCTCCCAGGACATATAAGGAACCAGCTGTCATGGTGGAGAAAGACAAAAAATCTAATAAAAGGAAAATCTCTACAGGATCATCAGTGGACAGTGCTCACAACAGATGCCAGCATGTCCAGATGGGGAGGAATCTGGGAGACAAGAACCATACAGGGAACTTGGTCCCCCAGGGAACAGAAATTGCACATAAATGCATTGGAAATAAGGGTAGTAGCAAACTCGCTAAAACATTTCTAGACTTAGTTGAAAAACAAAGCAGTTCAAGTATGATCAGACAACAGCACGGCTGTAATGTACATCAGGAATCAGGGAGGCACAAGAAGAGGTCCATTAAACAGAGAAACCACTGCCATCCTGAACTGGGCAGAAAGGAATCTAGTAGCCATTACAGCTTCTCACATATCAGGAATCCAGAACACGAAAGCAGACTTCCTGAGCAGAACACTGATAGACCCAGGGGAATGAGGTCTGAATCAGGAAGTCTTACAGGAGATTGTCAGACAGTGGGGACATCCAGAAATAGACCTGATGGCAACTTCAACCAACACCAAGTGCAAGAAGTTTTTCTCCCGATGGCATGACCAAGCAACCCTGGGACAGGATGCTCTCAAGCATTCCTGGAATTTCTTACTAGCATGCATTTCCACCCCACCCCCCCCATTCCGCTAATAAGTGAAGTTCTGAGGAAGACAAGATTAGAGAAGGCAGAACTTATCCTGATAGCACCAAGATGGCCGAGACGAATATGGTTTTCAGAGATGATAAAAAAAAAAAACGGCTTGGAGGCTGAGTGGAGATATCTAACTAAGAAGATAATTTCCAATTCAGTCATCAACACTATGTTGTCAGCAAGAAAAACCTCTACATCCAAAGTGTACAACAGAGTTTGGAAAGTATTTACCCATTGGTGCAATCAGCATCAGATCTCAGAAGATAATCTCTCCACAGCGGTCATTCTGGACTTCCTCCAAAAAGGATTTGAGATGCGACTTAAACCAGCATCCATAAAAGTCCAGATATCAGCCTTATCGGCAGTTTTGGTTCAGCCATTTGCAGATGACATTCTAATTAAACGTTTTGTCAAAGCTATTGAGAAGGTTCGTCCAAGGATAAGAGACGTAATTCCCGCATGGGACCTCAATCTTGTATTGAATCAATTAGAAGACTCACCCATATTTGAGCCCTTGGACCAAATACAGATCAAACACTTAACATTGAAGACAGTCTTCTTAACAGTGATCACTTCGGCGAAAAGAGTCAATGAATTACAGGCCCGTTCATGCCAGCCTCCATATTTATCCATCCATCTAGACAGAATTGTGCTACGCATGAAAGCTGACTTTAGGAGCAGGGTCATATCAGACTTTCACTTAAACCAAGAAATTATTCTCCCATCTTTCTGCTCCAATCCTGTGGGACCAAAGGAGCTTAGATTACATTCTCTGGATCTGGTCAGATGTGTTTCTACCTATCTCAAAAGAACTCAAGAATTCAGAAAGTCAGACTCCTTATTTGTCCACTTCCAGGGTAAATACAAGGGTACGGCAGCATCGAAAGCATCTATTGCATGCTGGATTACTTAGTGTATTAAATTGGCATATTCAGAGGCCAAACTAGACTCCCCTTTATCTATTAAGGTGCACTCTACCAGGGCTATGGCCACATCCTGGGCATACAAGGCAAATGCTTCCACAGAAGAAATCTGCAAGGCAGCAACGTGGTCATCAGCCACTACCTTTATAAAACATTATAAATTGGAAGTAACAGCCTCTGCAGAGGCCTGATTTTGAAGGAAAGTCCTGGAGGCAGTTATTCCCTCTTAATCCGGTAGGAACTATCTTTTCTTCTATAATATTCCATGTAATGATGTTTCTTTCATATTGACATTATAAATTATGGTGTGGACATCAGTTTTACCCACCCAGTTACTTGCTTGGGAAATTCCCATTCGTTACAGTGCCGTGGAGTACATGGAAGAAAGGGTGAAATTTACTTACCGATATTTCCTTTTCTTCCGTGTATCTCCACGGCACACCCACCCTTAACCTATATCTCATTACGTGTTGCAGCTTGGCTAACAAAGAAACTGGTGAAGGAAGGGTGCAGCCACCTTAAATTGAAGTGTGTCCATTCCTACCAGCTGGAGGAGGAGATTAAAAGACCATTAGTTACAGTGCCGTGGAGATACACGGAAGAAAAGGAAATATCGGTAAGTAAATTTCACCCTTTCTGTCGATCACCACGCATATTTTAGACCTAGAGAAATAGTGCTATCTGTATGCTTTAGTCCACAAGCTCTGTCATAAAGTAGCTATTGCTGTAGGTGTATTCGCTTTGAGTTCTGTGCCTCGATGTGTGTGTGGGATGGATAACTAAACACGGACCACAGAAATATGATGGTCGGCTGTTCCCAACTAATATAAGAAACTGTTTTCAAGCATCTATCAGTCAATAGACAGAGGTTCTCAGTCAATAGACCGAGGTTCTCAGAAACGCTAACAATTACTGGTCTTACTGACATTGTATATTACTGGAAGCTGATACTTTGTACTAACACGCCTTGCAAGTTACGAGCAAGGAGCACATTATGTAGCGACCGTACTTTGATATAGAACATTGTTTCTTCATTAGATAACTGCATATAAATCAGCACATACAGCTGTGATATTTCCTCACACTACAACAGTGCCTGTAATTATACCTGTGTATTATTACGAGTGCCTCCTATATTTACCTACCAGGTGGTTTGTTTTTAGTATTACCCCTACTAATATAGGGATTTAGTGTAACCAATAGATTTATTAAATTAGTAATGAATTAAAGGCTATATATTAAAGACTGTTTTCTTCAACATTTATTACTGAATTTTCTTTGAACAGGTCACTTTCTAGACATTGGTTATTAGCACCCTGATATATTTGGAAGCTTAGTTTCCTTTTTCTGCCTTCTCTAGTTTTTATTTTAACTAGTCAATAGGTTATTGTCTCAAATCTAACTGGTTGGGGATTGGCTGGTGCCCAGCTAAAGAGGGAAGGAAGGCTCCACCCTGTAGCCTTTACAAGAATTGTTCCTGCCTACTTAAAGGGGCGGTCGCCTTCCCAGATTTACCTGTAAGCCATATGGACTGAGAGAAAAGGATTTAACAGGTAAGACTAAAATCCTCTTTTTTAACCCTTTGAGTGCCAGAGGAAAACTCAACACATTGCTTTACAATGAGTTGCGTGCCCCTCTGGCACTCAAACGGTTAAATAATCCAAATCGATTCAAGTTCCAATTGTTTGCTTTTCTCTCAAGTTGTTTTCTAATGTTTATATAATGATACTGTTTCCCATGCAATGTTGTCCTTATATATATCATTTTGAATAACATGCTTTTCTGTTTGTTTAGTACTAGAAAGAAGGTACCCCAAGTTTGTTCAAGAATTATATGATACGATGAGACGATTTGCAAGGATTTTAGGTCCACTTGAGCACGACAAGTTTATTGAAAGTCATGCAAGTAAGCAATATTATTTATTATAATTAGTAGTAGTATTCCTTTATAAAGCACCAGCATACTCTGCAGCACTGCACAATTATGGAATGTATTACAAATTCATGATACATTTAAAGGATCGAAGACAAAAATTATAGGCACTTTGACTGTACACATTATATACTTGCAGAATATGTAAAGTCAAAATAAAGGTTTATTATTCCTTTAAAGGGATAGTAATGTTTCATAATAAAAGCAGTTCTAATTAATCATCATAGTATCTGGACTTTGGAGAGTGTTATTTAAATTCTGTCAGAGTTGTAGTTCAAGAGTAATTCAATGACAAATTATCCCCCTGCCGCCCCTTTTACTGATTTAACACTGTTCAGCCAGATCAGAAGGGAGGTGCCCAGGTAGACTGCAGAGAGGGACAATCTTCAATTAAGATAAGGGAAAAACCTGAAAAACTTGTCAAGGGGGGCAGGGCTTTCATTGTTCTCATAGGAAGAAAATTGTCCCCTGCTGTTATCTGTCTGGTCTATGGACTGCATTCCACATCTGAGAAGAGATGGCTTACACTAGGTAAAAGGGGCGGAAGGGGAAACTTTGCTTGTGAATATCTCTCAAACCATAAAGGTTTCAGAGATAAGACTTATATCGTTCTTAATGTTTTTTTTAATGCCTACAAAATAAAATAAAGATAAAATGAAGTATTACTATCCCTTTAACACATTGATACAAAAGATGCAAAGGGCTCTGCTCTCGGGAGAAGGCAAACATGTGACACACAAGGGGTGGGGATTGGGTTTCATTTTCTCCCTAGAAAAGATTTGGGTCAGCTGCAGAGATAGTCCTCTGGACTGTTTGGAAAAGGCCAGAACGCAATGTTAAGATGCTTTTGCATCAGCTTTGGAACATTAAGATCAATAGGTTGTAAGCTTCTTTTGGATGGGTTTTGAAAGCACTCCTACATGAGTGAAATCTAGGGGAGAGTCTCATGGAGTTTGTCTGTGAGTTCCAGAGGTGGGAGGGCTGCTCTGGTGTAATCTTGGAATTGCAAATGAGAAGTGATGGTCTGGGGGAAGGATAAAACTTAAAACTGTTTGATACATCTAAGGAGAGGTTTGAGTTATATTTAGAGATGAGTAAATTAGTCTGCAAAATGACACAAGTCCTTCAAGATTTTACTGTAAAGAATTTTCTTTTCCTCTAATCTAAGGAGTGGCCCCTAGTTATTTGAACAGGCCTTAGAATGACAAGCTCACTAGAGGCATCCTTGTTTTAACCTTGAATATACTTATTTTTCTAGACTAAATAAACTAAGTTACTCTTAAGTCCAATATGGAACACAAATACCATGGGGTTCTCCTTCCCCCTGGAGGGCAGGACAAAAGACAGGTTCTTT
The DNA here is from genome assembly GCA_037306005.1 of Rhinophrynus dorsalis. Lineage (NCBI taxonomy): Eukaryota > Metazoa > Chordata > Amphibia > Anura > Rhinophrynidae > Rhinophrynus > Rhinophrynus dorsalis. The sequence continues at coordinate 90,325 of JBBDGT010000380.1, read as the reverse complement.
GGATGGACACTCTCTCCTCTTCATCCAGCTTAACCCCCACCTTCTTCCCAGAATTTGTGTCCTGCAAATCAGGTTGAGGTGTAGGGGCCATCCTGTTAGTTTTTCTTAGGTTTTTTTGTGTTGTTTTTTTTCTTAGCTATGGGAGATTTAGCCCCCATTAGATGGACTTTCATCACTGGGCATCCCTGGAGTTGGAATTCCCAGTTCACAGGTGCTTTGTCTCTCTGAGATTCTGCCTTTAACCTTATGGAAGGAGCCTGAAGACAGAAGATTGGTGAGTAACCATTTGAGTGTCTCGGTCTACTATACATTCCGTTCTGAGCTATCTTACACTTGGTGTGTCAGCTATACAGTTGGCTTCTGTCTGTCTGGTAGTTAACCCATTCCTTGCTATATTTCAGTTGTTGGGTGAGTATATTGGGTTACAGTGCTTTGGAGGGAGGGGTAATATCTGCTCCCCCACTACAGTTGCATTTCTTTTGATGCTTTTCTTTGTTTACATTTACATCCATTTTTAAGTATGGCTTCTTTAAGAACAAGAGCCGACCCATGGCCTTCTTGGCTCGATTGACTTCTATTGGAGAAAGTTCTTTGGGACATATATCAGGTATAAGAAAGATAGGAGAAAGAAAATGTGTATATTTGATGCGCTCTTGTAAAATGTAAGCTTTATTGCATCAAAGTTAACAGCATTTTTTTTTACAAAAACTGATTAAAAATTGCCCAGAATGAAATGATGCTCCACAATGATCATATTATTATTGGGTATTTGGTCATAAAGAATGGCATAGTTCAGCTTCCAGAAAAGTACACATAATCTGGGACCTGCTATGTACACAACCGTTCTATCCTACATCTATCAATGGAGGTATCCTATAAGGGCCATAAGTCAAACCTCACCCCACCTATGGAATAAGGGGCAGTATCCCTTGCACTGTTCCTATTAGTTGGTGCTAGTCTCAGTATATTACACATAAATCATTAAAGTACTGCGTTGTACGTAGATAACCCAAATCTTCCATTGACTGGTGTGACTAATAGGGAATTCCCATTTGATATATTAAGCGTGAGTATGTCCCATTCATCAGTTCAGTCAATAATATGAGCTCTGCAGTGGAAGCCAGCAAACCATCTCCTGCACATTGCAAAGCTATTGAAAGTGGTATATATTGGAGAAAGCACAATTCAGACTCACTAGCATTCTAGTGTGTAAATATGTGTGCATGAAATAAAGTAAGCCACAATACATGGGAGTGTGCATCTCGCTCACATTGCAACTTTCCAACAGACACAGGTGGGGATTCCCCAGAGGTCATAATTAATGTTCCGGCTACGACATTATGTACTCTTTATTGTTGTACATAACTAGTAGGGAATTCCCATTCAAAATTATGCTTTATGCGTGCCCGATTCAAAAACAGCAAGTCTCCTTCACATTGCAATGCTGTGGCATATGTGAACACCACAAATTAAATGGCACCATAGTGTATACATGTCACGTTCCCAGCAAGGAAACACAGAACGAGTACTTAAGGTAACACCAACTTTATTAAGGCAGCAAGTATACAGAGATATCACAAGACAGAAAATCAATATGCAAGATTGAAGAGAAGCATACAACGGTGCAAGAGATGACTACCAGGAATAGAAGCCTGCTACCGTGCGTTTCTCTGGAAAACGTGTCCTAGCAAAGGAACAGGAGAGTCTGCAATACCTCAGGTTTGCACCTGCGAGTAGCCAGACAGAGATAATGGTAACCAAGATCTCAGGTCTGCACCAGAGAGAGCCGGCAATGTAGGGAGGCAACAGGAAGGAGTTTGCCAGAGACACAAGCCTGCACCAGATTGGTTATCTACTGAATGGAAGGCCACATGCAAGGTAGTAGATAGAGCCACAGGTCATCACTAGATTGGGTGGTCAGACAAGCCAGAGATCATGCACAGAGTGGGTCGTCAGCCAGAGCCACAGGTTTGCACCAGAAAGGATGTCCACTGAAGCTTTGGTATGCTGGATACGCAGTGGACAGAGCCCCAGGTCAACACCAGAACGGATAGTCAGACAAGCCAGAGGTCATACACGTAGCAGGTAGTCAGCCAGAGCCAGGAGCGAGACACAGAACGGTTAGTCTGCCAGAGCTGCAGGTCTGCACCAGAATGGATGTCCAACAAGCCAAGGGTCATACACGGAGCGGGTACTCGGACAGTGCCACAGGTCAGCACCAGATCAGTTATTCAGACAAGCCGAATCATACACAGAGCCCAAACACTAGAACTGCACTGGACACAAACGAAAGGGCAACTATGTGTGTCCAGGCAGTTTACATAGGAGATGTAGCAGGAAGAGGAGGAGCAGCCAATAGGTTATTGTCCCTTGAAATGGAGTGCACGTCCATGCTTTTGGACGTGCGCCCAAAAATGACCTCACCCGCCGCCGGAGCCCCGCAACAGAGGCGGCTGAGCTGTCCAGACCCACCAGCGGCTGAGCCGCTAACCAGAGGGAAACTTGCCTCATTGGAGGTACTATGAGAGGCGGACAATGCGGCTGGAGCCGCCAACAGAGAATGCAGTCGGCTCGAGCCGCCTCCGCTGCGGCAGTATGTAACGGTACCTCCCCCTTAATGGTTCCCCCTTCTCGGACCGGGGCGAGGTTTATTGGGAAATCGGAAATGAAACTTGTGAATCGGACAAGGAGCATGAACATCCTCCAAGAAGACCCACGAGCGTTCCTCCGGACCGTACCCTCTCCAGTGTATCAAATACTGTAATCGACCCCTAATTTTCCAGGAGTCTAGAATCATCTGTACTTATTCGTCATGGTCTCCCACCTCAATGGGGGTTGGGTGAACTGAAGTGGAAGTATAGCGGTTGCATACCAATGGTTTGAGCAAGGAGACATGGAATACATTGTGGATTCTTATAGTGATCGGAAGCTCTAATGCGTAAGTCACTGGATTGATTTTACGAATGATCCGAAATGGACCCACAAAACGAGGAGTCCACTTTCTGCAAGGTACCTAAAGGTTAAGATCGCTGGAAGACAGCCATACCCTCTCTCCTGTTTGAAAGGTAGGACCCGGTAATCGCCTACGGTCAGCCTGCGTCTTATGTTGTAGCCCCGCACCACGTAGGGTATTCTGCACTTGTATCCAAGAGGAATGGAGAGCCTGTAAGTGCTCATCCAGAGCCGGAATAGCTTGTGCCTCGAAAGTCTAGGGGAGAGCGGATGGCTGAAACCCATAATTAATCAGAAACTGAGAATTATGAGAAGAGGAGTTAATGGCACAATTCCTGGCGAACTCCGCCCAAGTTAACAAAGCAGCTCAATTATCGTGGTGGTTACTTATGTAACAGCGGAGGAATTGTTCTAGGCTTTGTTTGGATCTTTCGGCCGCACCATTCAATTGACGGTGGTAGGCAGAGGAAAAGGCAAGCTGAATTCCCATTTGCAAGAAAAACACCTCCAGAATTTGGAAATAAACTGTCTCCCACTGTCTGATACAATCACCTTCGGAATGCCATGAAGTCGAAATATCTCCTTACCGAAAACTTCCGCCAATACCTGTGCAGATGGTAATTTGTTGAGGGGTACAAAGTGAGCCATCTTGGAGAACTTATCCACTCTCATAAGGATTACCGTGTAACCCAAGGACACTGGAAGGTCAGCCATGAAATCTATAGACAGATGTGACCACAGACGGTCCCCATTCGGAATAGGTTGCAAGAGACCCACAGGTAGGCATCTAGGGGATTTGTTTCTGGCACACGTGAAACAAGCTGCCACGAAGGCTGCACAATCCTTCCTCAAGCTTGGCCACCGAAACAATCGAGAGTTAGCCCAAATCAACTGGTTACGCCCGTATGTACGGATGTATGGCACATCTTCAGCAGTTTAGTGCGTAGTCAGGCTGGCACAAAACATCTCCCACTAGCTTCTGGGGGTCCATCGCAAAGGCAGATGCGGATATAATGTACCCCAGGCACGTTACTTTGACTTATGAAACTCGCATTTCTCTAGTTTGCAGTATAGCCCATTTTCCCTCATCTGTAAGATGAGTATCCAAAGTGGGGGAATGGATAAGTATGTCATCTAGGTATACGACAACCAAGGATTGCAATAAGTCTCTTAGCACATCATTGATTAGTTCCTGGAAGACAGCCGGAGCATTACGCAGCCCGAAGGGCATAACCAGTATTCGTAGTGACCTCTCCGAGTGTTTAAAGGCTGTCTTTCACTCATGTCCCTCCTTCATACGGACCAAATTGTATGCTGCCCTCAAGACCAGCTTGATAAACACCGTAGAACCCTTTAATCTGTCGAAGAGCTCCGTAATCAAGGGTATAGGGTAGGCGTTTTTTATCATCAATCTATTGAGTCCGCGGAAGTCAATACAGGGGCGCAGCTCCCCATCCTTCTTTTTGACAAAAAAGAACCCTGCACCCGCAGGTGAGGTAGATTTGCGAATTATACCTTTAGCAAGTGCATCGGACACATATTCCTCCATGACCCTATTCTCCTCCACAGACAATGGATATACCTGGCCCTTGGGGGGAGTTGCTCCTGGAATCAGGTTAATCTCAGTCATAAGGCCTATGAGGAGGCAACGCAGCTGCTTGTGCCTTATCAAACACATCACTGAAGGCCCTATATTCCTCGGGCAGAAGTACAAAGTAGTCTCGTAGGATGAGTGAGACGTGTTTGTACAATTCGAGGCCCAGGAAAAGAGATCACAATTACGCCAATCAATCCTGGGATTGTGTTCCAGAAGCCAAGGAAAACCCAGGACAATGGCATAATGAGGAGAGTTTATAACCTGGAACTGTAGGGTTTCAGTGTGAAGGGCCCCTACTCTCAGGGTTAAAGGCAGTGTTTCCTGAGTAATATGGGAGGGTTGTAGGGGCCTACCATCAATGGCTTCGATAGCCAAAGGAGAGGCACGAGACTGCAAGGGAATAGCATGCCTGTTAACACATTCAGCATCGATAAAGAGACCTGCTGCTCCATCCAGAATCCAGCAAAGCAGGCACAGATACGGATGTGTTGGCCCAAGATAGAATAACCTCCAACATAGGTTTGCCCTTTACCATCTCCGGGGACTGGGTGATGCCACCTAAGATATGTCCCCTACAGGATCTTATGTGCGGGCGTTTCCCGGACGCACAGGACAAGACCTTAACAGGTGACCAGGTTTCCCACACTACAAACAAAGACCCTCCCTCCTCCGAAAGGCCCTTTCCTCCCTGGTAAGGCGAGTGGCCCCCAACTGCATGGGCTCACTGCCGGAGGAGTCAAATCCAGGAGGTGTGGGAGGCGAGGGAGGAATGGGTGGGTGAGTAAAACTTTGTGCCAAACGAGAAGGAAGCCTATGCAGATGTTCCTTAAACGAAAGTCTCTCCCGTATATGTGTGTTTGTCAGAATAATAAGAGATGAGTTCGTACAAATCTCCAGGCAGGTCACGGGCAGCGATTTTGTCTTTGATCATATCGCACAAACCTTAGGAGAAAGCTGCCACCAATGCCTCATTATTCCAATTCACCTCAGCTGCCAATATGCGAAACTCTATTGCATACTCGGCCACAGTACGAGCGCCCTGGTGGATGGTCATTAAATGCTTGGAGACCTGACGCCCCGGTATGTCAAAAACTCTATGGAATGCTCCCACAAATTCCGTGAAGTTATAGATAATAGGCTTCTCCCATGGCGGATTGGCCCAGGCCAAGGCCTTGCCAGACGAGAGAGATCAGGAATGCCACCTTACTGCGCTTGTTGGGGAAACTGTGAGGTACCATGTCCATGTGTATCCCCACTTGGTTGAGAAACCCGCAACAGAGAACTGGGTACCCATCATACCGCTGTGGAAGCGGAGCATGACTGGAAAAGCCCCTGATTACGCCTGCATCAGGAGTAGTGAGTGTAACCGGTGCCGAGGCAGCAGCAGAGGAGGCCACCGGTTGTTGGACAGAACGGTCATGGTGAGCCGTGCGATTCAATAGAGTTTGAATGCTAGCATCATGTGATCAATACGCTGGTCCTGTGCATCGACTCTGGTCATGATATTCTGTAAAGAAGGGTTACCAGTTTCGTCCGAAGACATGGCCCTTTCGTACTGTCACGGTCCCAGCAAGGAAACACAGGACGAGTACTTAAGGTAACACCAACTTTATTAAGGTAGCAAGTATACAGAGATATCACAAGACAGTAAATCAATATGCAAGATTGAAGAGAAGCTTACAATGGTGAAGGAGACGACTACCAGGAATAGAAGCCTGCTACCGTGTGATTCTCTAGAAAACCATGTCCCAGCAAAGGAACAGGAGAGTGCAATACCTCAGGTCCGCACCTGGGAGTAGCCAGACAGAGATAAGGGCAACCAAGATCTCAAGTCTGCACCAGAGAGAGCCGGCAATGTAGGGAGGCAACAGGAGGGAGTCTGCCAGAGCCACAAGCCTGCACCAGATTATCTACTGAATGGAAGGCCACAGGTCAGCACTCGATTGGGTGGTCAGACAAGCCAGAGATCATGCATAGAGTGGGTTGTCAGCCAGAGCCACAGATTTGCACCAGAAAGGATGTCCACTGAAGTGTTGGTATGCTGGATACGCAGTGGACAGAGCCCCAGGTCAACACCAGAACAGATAGTCAGACAAGCCAGAGGTCATACACGTAGCAGGTAGTCGGCCAAAGCCAGGAGCGACACATGGAACGGTTAGTCTGCCAGAGCTGCAGGTCTGTACCAGAATGGATGTCCAACAAGCCAAGGGTCATACTCGGAGCGGGTACTCGGACAAAGCCACAGGTCAGCTCCAGATCAGTTAGTCAGACAAGCTGAATCATACACAGAGCCCAAACACTAGAACTGTACTGGACACAAACGAAAGGGCAACTATGTGTGTCCAGGCAGTTTACATAGGAGATGTAGCAGGAAGAGGAGGAGCAGCCAATAGGTGACTGTCCCTTTAAATGGAGCGAACTTCCATGTGGACGTGTCCCCAAAAATGAACTCACCTGCTGCCGGAGCCCCGCAACAGAGGAGGCTGAGCCGCCCAGACCCACCAGTGGGTGAGCAGCTAACCAGAGGGAAACTTACCTCAACGGAGGTACTATGAGATGCAAACAATGCGGCTGGAGCCGCCAACAGAGAATGCGGTCGGCTCGAGCAGCCGCCGTGGCGGTATGTAACAATACAGTAATATTCCTAAATATATATAGTAATTGAAATTCAACTAATGTTGGCGTGACCTGCAGTGCTGAGAGACGGCAGGTTTCCTCACATTGAGACACTTAAAACAATACAGATAGGGATCATCTGAAGATAATAAATGATACACCAATGATCCCTATAAAAAATGAAAATAATTCTAAAGAGTTTAAAGGGACACTAATGTCCAATAAAAAAATTTCTGGTTTTGTAAAAAGAAAAAAGAAAAAAAAAAAAAAAAAAAAAAAAAAAAAAGCACAAATCCCATCTCTCAAACCTTCTCCTGATGTCAGCGCTCTACTGAAAGCAGGAGATCCCAGTCCTGGGACCAGCCAGCAGCTCTGCAGCAGAGCCGAAATAGCAATACTGGAAAAGAATTACTTAACTGGAATGGTCTACAAAGTGTGCCTGGTTTGCAAGCACACTTTGTATACTTTTCCAATTGAGTAATTCTTTTCCAATATCGCTATTGCAGCTCTGCTGAAGAGCCGCCTCGTGTTGGCCAACACAGATCTTCTGTCAGCTTTACAGCTGACATCAGAGGATGGGGAACTTTAGATGCGAATATCTCAAAACCATAAAGGTTTGAGAGATGGAATTTGTCACATAATTTATTTCTCTGACTTCCAATATAGCGTACAGGTAACTCTGGGAAGGCGACAGCCCCTTTAAGTAGGCAGGAACAATTCTTGGAAAGAATGCAGGGTGAAGCCTTCCTCTCCTCCTTAGCTGTTGACTAACTAGTCCCCTCCAAGTTTGATTTGTTCCTTGTAGAGAGAGAGAGAGGCTACAGAGAACAGTTCTGCTTAGTTCTTTTATTTGTTTTATTATTTTCTTCTTAGATATGGGGTGTAGAAATCCCTAATTAGGCGGATTACCATTACTGACTTCCCAGTGGTGGATTGCTCAGTTAACAGGTGCTGTTTGTGGACCTTCCAGTCCTGGGGGAAAACCTTGCGTGCTATGTCTTTTCCCCTGGAGGAGTCTCACTGAAAGTTCTTCTTGGTAATCTGAAGGCTGAAGACTTGCAAAAATGGTGAGCAACGCTTTGAGTGCCATGGTCCACTTGTCCCATTGTTTCCCCTCCACACAGGGGTCTCCTTTTGGAGTTCCTATATAACTGCGCTCATTTGGGTTTATCTTTGTCTGTTTAGAGACTTTGGAGTATTTTGGGTTTTCTGTGGTATTTTTAACCCCTTCCTTGCCATGTTAGGATGTTTGGGGGACGTTTTCACTAATTTCCCTTGGGATGCAGTATTTTCTATTAATGTTCAGGTGTTCCCTGTGTGTTTCACAAGTTTTGGGACACTTTGCTTTACCTCATGGTCGCAATGCTCCATTAATCTCTATGGGATATATCTCTGCAACTGCTAGTTCACAGACGGCTCATTCTTCTTGTCTGCCCTTGTTCTATGCTCCGGTGCACATAGTGTCCTGAGGTGCTCAGGGGGATTTGGGTGCTGTTTTTGGGGTACTCTACAGGGGAAACTACATTTCCCATAAACGCCCGTTTAGCTGGCTATTTCCTGATTGGCTTACTGTTTAGTTGCCATTTTCTTCCTTTCCTCTTATAAGTATCCCACACAGGGCTTGGGTCCTTCTGCTTTCCTCCTCAGATTAACCGTTCATTTGCCAGATAAGTGTATTTACCTCTTTCTGGGGTGAATTCTTAAATCTGGGTCACAGTTTTTGGGCTTTTCCCTGTACTGTTAGACACTTTATCTCCTGTCAGGATGTCAGACCTGATGGGACTTGGGAATGGACCTAAGGCTAATGTTTCTTGGGTGTCTTGGACCCCCATTGGTTACTGCTCCTCTTGCCAAAGGGAGTATTCCGGACAGGTATGGCCTTCATGTGTTGTTACCCCTGTGTCTCCACCAGGGCCTTCCAGCCGTGAACAAGAGCCACACTGGGTCAAGGACTTAAACTCCGCTATGGCACAGCTTCTTCTTTCTCTTTAGAGGGCACTTCAGTCTTGGAAACCCCCCTCTTACTTCAGGTATGTGCCCCTAAGACCCCTGGCATTCCTTACTTTTCTGTTTCCTCTGCGGATGAATTGCTGGAAGATTCAGCGGTTAGTATGTGTTCACAACGGGCTTCTACCCAATTTTATGGAGACCCCTTTGAAGCTGACCCTGAACCCTCTACTGAGGGTCTCATTACAGCAGTTTTAAACACCCTAAACATTCATTCTACTTCTATGGAACCTCAGTCTACTTCTGACGTTTTTCAAAGGCGCAAGGAGTCTTGCACGTTTTTTCCACCTCATCCCACTCTTGAACAGTTTATATTTGCTGAGTGGAAGACCCCTGTTAAGCTTTTATCACTTTCCAAGAGATTATCCATGCTCTATTCATTTTCTGATGTGGTCTTGGCTCAGTGGGCTACACCTTCTAAGGTTGATGCCTATATTACCAGTCTTTCACAATCCTCTGCATTACCTGTAGTGGATGCTTCAGCTCTTACAGACTTAGCTGATAGGAAGCTTGATGATATTTTACAGGCTACATTCACTGCCGCTTCATTGCTGCCTGCCTTGGCTTCTGCATGGGTTAATAGAACCATTGCTGTTTGGACTAAACAGCTCACTGACGCTGCCTCTAAAGCTAACATTTTGACGCTTTTAGCTGATATATATGGCTCAGAGCTATGTTACTGATGCCCTATTTGATGATGTTAGGTTTGAGGCCAATGCCTCTGCCTTCTCTGTGGCTACTAGGCGCTCACTGTGGCTTAAGTTCTGGTCTGTTGACTTGATCTTTAGGCAGTCTCTGGTTTCTCTTCCTTTCCAGGGTACATCCCTTTTTAGCCCTGAATTGAAGGACATAATCCGTGAGGTTACTGGGGGCCTGACTGCTTGGTTTCCCTTGACCCTAAGTGCAATCATCAGACACGAAGGCAGTCTTTTTTGTGCTTGTCAAGATGGAATACAAAGGACGAGCCCAGTGCTATCTCAGGCACAGTGTTCTTTCTCCATGCAGCAATGGAGGCCAAACAGATCCTCCTCCAAGCCTATCCTCCTTAGGCAGGACTAGCCGAACCTTAGTCCGCCCGCACCTGTGGGTGGTCGTCTGCTACACTTTTTCTTTTCAACGCTTGTGCAGACATTGTTGTGGACCCGTGGGTTTTGCTGGTGGTTTCCGAAGGGTACAGGATTCCTTTCAGCTTCCTCCCTCCCTTCAGTTTCTTCCCTTCTCGATCCCTTCAGGGACCGAAAAAGCTTTCTTTTCCACGGGACCATTCGGGCTTTCTTGGAGGAGGAGGATCTGGAACTGGTTCCTTGGATCTGCGGTATGCCTACCTTCACATCACTATTCATCTAGAGAGCCAGCAGTACCTCATGTTCGCTCGCGACAAGGGGCACTTCCAGTTCTCGGCTCTTCACATTGGTCTAACCACAGCTCCTCAGGTGTTTATTCGGGCCTTGGATGCATTGTTTTCTGTCCTGCACACAAGGGGATTCGGGTCACTCCATACATGGACGACTTGCTGTTGAAGGCCTCCACCAGCAGGTGCAGCACTGCATTCTCACACCCACCCCTCACAGTTGGGTTCTGAACAAGTCGGACCTCTCCCCATTGCAGACATTAGTCTCTCTGGGTCTTCTGTTCGATACCCAGCAGGGCATGGTCTTTCTGTCAGCAGATGTGGTTCAACAGATCACTGTCAATTTATCCTCCGTTCTGTCTTGCGGATCCATTCAAGCCAAGAAGTTGTTCTCCCTAGTGGGGAAATTGATTTCCACTAGTGAAGTGATACCATTTGTGATGACTCACGTGAGGTAACTACAGAGGTTTGTGATCCAAGTTTGCAAGGGGAACCCAGATCCCTTGAAGCTATCTGTCTCCCTTTCCTTGCATGTGGATCTGAGTTTTCCTTGGTGCCTGAATCTTTCCACCTTGCGTAAAGTAATACCATTCGTGATCCCATTTTTGACCACGGTGACGACAGATGCCAGCCTACCCGAATGGGGTGCGGGCCTGGGCCACCTGAATGTTCAGGATCGTTGGTTGGCGGAGGAGTCTCTTCTACCTATCAATGTTCTGGAACCCTGGGTGATATTCCACGCTCTGAGGTATTGGTCGTTTTATCTCAGAGGCTGTCCAGTTCATGTCCATTCAGTCTACGGCCGGGGCTTACATCAACAAGCAAGGTGGCACCAGAAGTCTTGTGGCTTGGTTGGAGGCCAAGGCTATTTTAACCTGGGCAGAACAACATGTGCCTGCCATATCTGCAGTACATATTCCAGCCGTAGAAAACGTCTTAGCCGACTTCCTAAGTCACCATACTTTGTACAACGGAGAGTGGGAGCTTCCCCAGGAGGTGTTTGACCTCATCGTTCAGAAATGGGGACTTCCCTGGATCGACCTGATGGCCACCAGATACAACAGGAAGGTTCAGATATTTTGCTTCCGCTGGATGGATCCTCTGACTTTTGCAATGGATGTCCTGTCAAATCCTTGGCAGTTTATCTATGTAACGGTTTGTTTGACACACAGACACAGTGGTTTAGGATAAAACACAGTTTTATTGAAATCATAGTAATAAAATAACCTTCACAGGTCCTGTAGTATATCAGCAGAATAATACAGACACACGACAGGTTATATATACATATGCCTACACAGGTCCAGCATAAACATAAAGTCCACAACAGTCTATACTGACATAGGTCAGGCAGATTATAATGGATTCCCAGGAGCAAGGTACTGCATGGGTTAATGATCTTCTTTGAGTGTGAACAGTCCCATGTGCAGAGAGGTCTGTGATGGGGCTCTCTGCATATAGACAGCTGAAGGATATGTAACGCCCAGAGATAGATAAGCAGAACTTTCGTGAACTGCTTAGGCAACAATGGGAACAAAGTCACATTAGGTACTGACGTAGCAGTAACGGAGACCAGGCCACTTGCACTCTGCCGGAGCAGTAAAGGTGGCAGACACATGCACTTAGTGGAAGCAGTAGCAGAGACAAACCGTTGGCTCACCGCCGGTGCAGTAACGGAGTCAGACACTTGCACTTTGCAGAGGCACAAACGGAGACTAGGCCCAAGGCAAACTGCTGTAGCAGTAACGGAGACAGACACTGACACTCTGCAGAAGTAGTAATGGAGGCAGACACTGGTACTTTGCAGAGGCAGTAGCGGATACTAGGACCAAGGTACACTGCCGTAGCAGTAACGGAGACAACCAATTGCACTCTGCAGAAGTATTAACGGAGGCAACCCGGTGTCTCACTACCGGAGCAGTAACGGAGGCAGACACTGACACTTTGCAGAGACCGTAGCGGAGACTAGGCCCAAAGTAAACTGCCGTAGCAGTACCGGAGACAAACACTTGCACTCTGCAGAAGTATTAACGGAGGCAGACCGGGCCTCCCTGCCGGTGCAGTAAAGGAGGCAGTCACTTGTACAGAGGCAGAAATGGAGACTAGGCCCAAGGTAAACTGCCGTAGCAGTAACGGAGGTGGACACTTACACTCTGCAGAGACAGTAACAGAAGAAAACCGGTGGCTCACTGCCGGAGCAGTAACGGAGGCAGACACTTGCACTCTGCAGAGGCAGTAACTGAAACTAGGCCCAAGGCAAACTGCCATAGCAGTAACGGAACTGGCCGCTGGTACTCTGCAGTAGGAACTGGACACAATTGCCAGACAGTCAGAATGACACCTAGGCAACACAGCACAGGAACGCCAACCAAGCTGGGTCGAATCACGGAGCAGGAACGTCAGCCAAGCCGGGTCGGATCACGGAGCAGGAACGTCAGCCAAGCCGGGTCGGATCACGGAGCAGGAACGTCAGCCAAGCCGGGTCGGATCACGGAGCAGGAACGTCAGCCAAGCCGGGTCGGATCACGGAGCAGGAACGTCAGCCAAGCCGGGTCGGTACACAGGAGCAGAAACGTCAGAAGAATAGTCAGGCAATCCGGGTCGGTACACAGGAGCAGCAGACAATATGCAGAGTAGTCAGGCAGGCCAAGTCGGTACACTGGGAATCACTGAGCAGAAATAAGCACTGGCACAGGAACACCACGAAAGGGCACACGAGGGGTGCCAATAGCCCAGTATATAAAGGTCATACTGGGCGGGACAAACGCACGTTAGCCAATGGGCGCAAAGCACAGGATAGACTGACAGAAAAACAAAAAGAGCACGGGCACCGTGATAGTACCCCCCACTCAAAGACCCCCTCTCCTGGAAGAGGTAGAAATGTAAGAAAATGCCCTTTTTCCTATAGTGACAACTTCTGGAAACATTTGGGCACACCAGGCTTGGGATAAGAAGTCACATCAGACTCATTAGATGCGGCGCGTTGTCTGCTTTCCAGAAATATATAGTTATTCCACTGTTTTAGGGTAGCTTTACCACAAAACCCTGGAACGGTCATGTTGGTTCATAAAGTTGAAAATGCCATTTTGTACTCATAGTAACATACATACTCCTGGTGATTAAGGCTCCGCTCTAGCCATGGATAGGGTTGCCACCTTTTCTTTAAAAAAATACCAGCCATGGCATTCCCTCCATAGACTTAACATTGGACAGAAGCCAATTTTTTACCTGCCTGCCGGTAAAATACCGGCTGGGTGGCAACCCTAGCCATGGACGCAAGTAAAACTATACATATTTGGTATTTTTTTTACTCGGAGGACTCGGGGCTTTTTCATAAAATTTAAACTTTCGCAATCAAGGTAAATGCTTTTGGTACATAGTATGTGATTTTAGCAAAATAAGTAAATTTTCACTTTTTTTTGTAATTATGACATCATAGCTTTTTGCACAATGCAAAATTCTCTTCATGTAAGGTACCGCAAAAAAGCTCAATTCATTCTGAAAAAAACAGTATATAGTTTTCCATATATAACTAGAAATTCCCAGAGGAAATCAATCCTAAACAGGATAGCAAAAATGCTAAAAATGTGCCTAGCCTACAGGGTACAGGAAATGGCATGAGCCTCTGGCACTGAAGGGGTTAAAGCAGAAAGCCACCACTTACAACCCAACAATTAACCACTCCCACCACACCAGACTGCAATCCGTTCCTTGTACCATTGCAAAGGGATGGGAAAAAAAGGGTTTTGTGAACCTTTCCCTTACCACACTACACCACACACAAAATGCTTATTCAATTTCTCCAGCAAATATTGCGAGTTTCACTTTCAGTTCACAGCAAAACTGACTGAAATGTAAGTGTGAAAAATGCTGAATTTTTAACTTACATCAAGATTTATGAGGGATTGGTGGTAAAATGGCTACGTGAAAAATATGAAAACACCCCTAAAATGAAAGCCTGGATTGTCTACTTTTCAAAAATATACATTTTGGGGGAACATTTTAAAGCGGAGTACACAGCCCCAAGTGAGATATGGCTCCAGTGATGCAAGCTGTGAAAATTCAAAGTGTGGAAATGCACATGTTCTAATTTGGGCCCCGTAGCTCCCGCAAACACTGAGAACCCTATGCATATGGGGCATTGCTGTACTGAGAAGAAGGAGCTGAACACTAATCAATGCATTTTTTATTTATTTATTTATTTTAATCTGCAACTATCCTGTGCTTGATATCAACAGGAAAATTGAAATTTAAGTGTGAAATCTGCAAAAAAAACAAAATATTAACACAATTTTGCAGCACATTTCTGGAAAAGTAGCTGCATAAAAAACTCCAAAAGTCTACTTATTTACCCTATGTTGTCTTTTCAGAAACATATACTTTGGATTGGAAATAACGGTGTTCATCTTATAATATTTACTCTGTAAATGTGAGAAAGGAATTGAAATAATAGGCATATAGGGTACTCTCATATTCAGGAGAATGGTGGGTGTACTAAAGGAATTAAAGAGAAAATATGGCTGAACAAAGACATAGTAAAAAAAAAAAAAAAAAAAGTCAAAATTGCTCCGGTCCTTAAGTGCAATCCATCTCAGATTTTCCTGGTCCTTATTTTTAAAAGCAATTTCAGTAGTCCAAGGTTCCCAATGTTTTTCAAATTGTAATGATTTGCCCAGTGAAATAGCTTTCAATCTTTTACCTCATGGTACCTTTAACCCCTTAAGGACTCTTGACGGTCCTGGACGGTCATGGGTTGTTATACCCTTAAGGACCCATGATAGTCCTGGACCGTCATGGCTTAAATGATAGCAGGGTGCCTCCAGGCTGAAACTGAGTGCTCTGAGACTGGGGCATTCAGTCTCAGCCCTTCTTGCTTGTGTCGGTTCATGTGATCGCCGTAGCAGCGATCACATGTACCGGCATTCTGAGACGGAGGCAACACGCAAAGCATGCTGACTCTGAGTGTCTCCTCTACCTCTGTCTCCCTTGCTATTAAAGCGAGGGAGAGAGTAGTAGAGAGGAGACACCTAGTGGTAAAATAAAATACATCAGCTGGGGGTATTAACCCCTTCACTGCTGGTGCAGGAGGCTGGCTAAATGCAGGTCAATTTTTGACCTGCAATGATTTTTTTTTTTTTTTAAACACAACACACTTTTTTTTTGTAAAAAAAAAACAACTCATTTAAACAATATTGGAAGTGTGATTGTTGTGGAGCCATGTAATACACTTATACACACCGCCAAATGTCAGGGATAAAAAAGTGACAAAATAGGGTGGGAAAAAGGGACATGGGGATTTTCATCAAAGACAAAACCTTATTCAGCAGCTCTTACTCCTAGTAACAATGAACTTCTCAAATACAATGTAATATTTGTGTAACTTCAAAGAACTGAACCGGATCAGAACATCATACAGTCAAAATGCAGTAACTCAAGAGTTTCTCCAAAAAACTCATCAAATAAACGGCTTTAAGAAAAATTCACTGCAACAGGTAGACTGTAAATGTTGAATAAAATCAAAACACATTTATGGAGACAAACAATAAAAAAGGTGAATACCTTAACAACTTCCGAAAGTCTTGGGGTAAATGGAAGAGAGACTTAAAGCAAACCCATTCAAACCGGCAAGGTTAATTCAGAACGGCTTGTACCGATCAACATGTTGGGTGATTTTCACCCAGGGGGAACAGTGGCCACTTTAAACTGCGCATTTTGTAGGTATGACTGACCAGTCATACTTTTCATGCAGTCTCCATAAAAATTTAACCCGTTGTGCCCAATTGATCCCAAGAGAAAAAACAAAAATGGTGTTTTTTTTTTGTTTTTTTTACTTTATTTACATTTTTTTTAATTTTCATAAAGTAAATGGTAGGTTATCCATATAAGTGGGGTATCAAAAGAAAGCCCTATTTGTGCTTAAAAAACGGTATATAATTTATGGGGTGGAATAAAAGACTTAGAGGGAAAACACTGTTGAACAAAGACATAGTCAAAAAGGTCAGAATTGCTCCGGTCCTTAAGGGAAAACGACCTCCAATTTTCCTGGTCCATAAGGGGTTAAAGCAACACCATTTAGATGCAAGAAATATGTGATCATACAAATAAGGTGGATTGGTTTATTTAAAATTCTAATGGTAAATTAAAGGGATAGTAATGTTTCATAATAAAAGCAGCTCTAATTAATCACCATAGTATTTGGACCTTGGAAAGTGTTATTTCAATTCTGTCAGAGTTGTAGTTCAAAAGTAATTGAATGATAAAGTATCTCCCTCGCATCCCTTTTACTAATCCAGAGCAGAAGGATGGTGCCCAGGTAGATCGCAGAGAGGGGCAATCTTCAATTAAAATAAGGGAAAAACCTGAAAAACTTGTCAATGGGGTCAGGGCTTTCATTGTTCTCATAGGAAGAATATTGTCCCCTGCTGTTATCTGTCTGGTCTAGCAACCAGATTCCACATTTGAGAAGAGATGGCTTACACTAGGTAAAGGGTGGGAGGGGGAAACTTTATCATTCAATTACTCTTGAACCACGACTCTGACAGTATTGAAATAACACTCTATGGCTCACATAATATGACGATTAATTGGAGCTGCTGTTTTTGTAAATTGTTACTATCCCTTTAAGTAAAGGATACAACTCTCACAAGTGTAGCACAGCTACTAGTATTTCAGATAAGTAATGCTGTAACCTCTGGCCCTATCATTTCATTTCCAGTTCAGTTATTAAAAATAATACCTCAAGCAGTTTATTTGCTTCCATTAGATATGTACATGCATCGTGACGTATCTGAAGCTGATTAAGACAGGGATGCAAATGGTCCAGTGATGAGATGCATTGTGGTAGAACGTTAACACTTGCTAGGAAAACAAATTTTATTTTACCAGTCTGCCAACTTTTTCCATTTATATAATTCATGTACTCAACACTTGTGTGAATGTCATTATTTGTCTGTTTGCTATACTGGTCTGGTCTGTAGCCTCCATTCTCAAATGGCATAGTGCTTCTGATCCATTCACAGGAGCCAGCTGACGATCATCATGTCAGCATTCCATCTGGCTCTTCAGCACTGGTCCTGGTCGCTTGCTATCTTCCAGTTTCATTTCAGTCCAACAATGTGACTGCCATGGTTTATGTCCGCCTCCAAGAGAGGACCAGAAAAGTGACCCTGGCCTGAGGTTTGTCTGATTCTGTCTTGGAAGTTAGCTGTTGTCCCAGCCTTAAAGGCTATTCACTTTCTGGGTTATATGGTGGCTGCTTTCTCAGCCATCAATATCTGGATCCCTGGGAGTGGCAACTAAAGCAGTCAATTTTCTACTCCTTGTACTTGCTAAGAAGTGGGGTCTACTGGTTATGGACATAATGATGTCTTGCATTAGCATCAAGGTCTATCAGTTTTGTTTCAGGTGCCAGGATCCTTTGATCTTCACAGTGGGTGCAGTGGTCATTCCATGGCATTTCCCTATGGCATAATTGTTTCCTCCTTTTCCCCTTATTCCCAGGGTGTTGACAAAGGTCAAGATTAACTAGGTACACACAATCCTGATATTGGCCTCTCACATCTTGTTTCTCAGACTTGATCAGCCTGTTAGTAGGAGAGCCATGGTGTTTCCCTCTTCTTACACACCTTCTGTCTAAGGGCCCTCCTAGACATACAGAGGGTGGGTTTGATAGAGTGGCTTTTGAAACCAATATCCTGAGAAGGTAGGGTTTCTCTGAGCCCCTCCTCACTGCCAATCTTAAAGTGTTAGTAATGTCCCCTAAAAATTTTTATAGATTTGTAGAGGGTAAAAAATGAATCTCATTGCCATAAACCTCATCTCTCAGACCACTATGGTCTGAGAGTTATGCAATCAAAGTTCTCCTTTCCCTCCCTGCCTCTTGATGTCAGCTGTAAAGCTGACAGAAGGAGATCCGTGTCGGCCGACACGATGAGGCTTTTCAGCAGAGCCAAAATCCCGTTATTACGAAAACTACTTCATGGGAATGGTCTACAAAGTGTGTTTGCAAACCAGGCACACTTTGTAGACCTTTCCAATGAGGTAATTATTTTCTAATAACGGGATTTCGGCTCTGCTGCAGAACTGCCGGCTGGTCCCTGGACTGGGATCTCCTGCTGTCAGCTAGACGCTGATGACAGGAGAAGGGGAGGGAAAGGGCAACTTTGCGAATATCTATCAAACCATAGCGGTTTGAGAGATGGGGTTTGTGGCAATGAGATTCTTTTTTTTTTACCCTTTTCAAATCTATAAAAAATTTTATGGGACATTACTGACATTTTAATGCCTGTAAGTTATGCTCTTTAAGGCTTACTATAGGGCCTGCTCAGTGTTATTCAAGTGGTGTGAAGAATGTGGCTTATTTTTCTTCGTTTTATCAAGTAACATAGTTGCTGTTGATCCAGAGGAAGGAAAAAAACCTCTGTGGAGCAATTTCTAATTAAGTCATAAGTGCGTAAAAAAATTCCTTCCTGACTCCAAATGGCAGTCTGATAGTTCCCTGGATCAACATCCTATCTGCTTTGAAGCCATCTGTCATAATTTTCAATATTTTTCTGTGCTAGATAGGCATCCATTGCTTTTTTGAAAGCAGTTGCATTATCTGCAAATACAACATGCAAAGGCACAGCATTCCATAGCTTTATGTATTTGAAAATGGTAATCATATTGCCCCTTAGACGGCTCTTCTCTAATTTAAACAAACCCAGTTTGTCTAGTCTCTCTTTATAACTCAGATCCTCCAATCCCTTTATCAGTTTTGTTGCACGTCTCTGCACCTTTTCCAGTTCAACAATGTCTTTTTTTAAGAACTGGCACCCAAAATTGTACTCCATATTCTGCATGAGGCCTAACCAAGGTTTTATACAGAGTAGGATAATATTAGCATCTCTTGCATCTACATCTTTTTTTTTGCAGACTAGTACCCTATTTGCTCTTGCAGCAGCTGAGTGACTGTGCACACTGCTGTGAAGTCTATCGTCTATGAGTACTCCTAAATCTTTCTCTCATGAGGATTCCATAAGTGGTTTGCCATTTAGAGTATATGTAGCAAGTTTGTTTCTACAGCCCAAATGCATAACCTTACATTTATCTACATTAAATGTCATCTGCCACTTTTCTGCCCATTCACTAAAGCCTTCTGCAGAGAAAAAACATACAGCTCTGTACGTATTTCCTTACATAGCTTAGTGTCATTGGCAAATATTGAGATGATACTTTCAATTCCCAATTCTAGATCATTAATAAACAAATTAAAAAGCATTTGGCCCAGGACTGAACTCTGCAGAACCCCACTTATAAGTTTAGACCTATTTGAAAAGGTTCCATCTACAACAACTCTGTCATCTAACATTTAACCAGTTCTCAATCCATGCACAGATAACACAGCTCAAACTGAAGCCTTTTAATTTATGCAATAACCTGTTGTGAGGCACTGTATCAAAAGCTTTTGCAGAATCCAAGTTTACAACATGTACAGCAATCCCCCTATCCAAACCACTACATACTCTTTCATAAAATACAAGTAAATTAGTCTGACATCTATTCTTCATAAAACCATGCTGATTCCTACTAATAATATTGTTTGTCTTCACATAGTTCTGAATATTGACAGTTAGTAACTCTTCTAGTATCTTACCCACTATGGAAGTCAAGCTCACATGTCTATAATTTCCTGGTTTGGATCTTGCTCCCTTTTTAAATAATGGAACTACATCAGCTTTCTGCCAATCACAGGGCACGATGCCTGATGAAAGTGAATCAATAAATATTAAGTATAATGGTCTTGCTATTACTGAACTAAGTTCCTTAAGTACCCTTGGGTGTATACCGTCAGGTCCAGGTGCTTTATTCACCATCCCCCTTTCCAAACTCTCTTGGACCTTGTCCTCAGTAAGCCATGTACGTGATGGAGGAAATTCCGTCATTGTGTCTGTTTGCTCCTAGCCTGTCATTGCTGCTTCCTTTGTGTATACTGAAGCAAAGAATGTTTTTAGGGTGTCAGCCATAGCCTTGTCCTCACTAATCAATTCACCTGTCTCAGTCCAAAGAGGACCAATATCAACCTTAACTTTTTTGTTATTAATATACTTATAGAATTGTTTAGGGTTTTTCTTGCTCTCATTAGCAATATTTCTCTCATTCTCAATTTTAGCCAGCTTAATTGCTTGTTTTTATTACATTCTTTATATTTTATTAACCCTATCCCTCCTAAAAAGTGAATAACCCTCTAGATTGACTGCTAAGTCAAATGTATCCTCTAACCAGGTTTCAGACACGCTAATTAGATCATACTTCTCATGTGTTGCAGTAATTTCTAGTTCCCCCATCTTACCAGCCAGACTACGGGCATTCGCATACATTTTATCATTTTGCATTTCTGAAAGATTTCATTCTTTGTCAAATGTCTCTGCCTTTTATCTGGCTCTAACAATTGCAAACAGCTCAGTTAACCACTAAACCTCTGAAGTGGGGAAAAAAACCTTGTCTCTGATTCTTCTCCAACCACCATTAACCACTACAACATCTACCTCTACTGATCATCAATGGGCTACTTCATTTAACCCTGCATATTGACTCCTACCCTCCTCAAATACTTCAAATTTTGCAACTGACTCTTCTCACCCTCCCTGGAACCTACACCCCCCCCTGCACCTTGGATTGACCCTTGACTACCAAGTCACCTGCACTTCCCTGGACTACAATCTGTTATACAAACTCCTCAACCCATACACATTAACCCCACTATGACCAATTTGGCTCCTTGCTTTTTTATTGCCATTCTCACCTGCTTAAGACACTCCTTCTCCTGTGTCCACATTAAGTGTCACTCCATCCACATTGCACCCACACTTCTTTCCCTCACCACTTCTCTCATTCCTCCAGTCCCTATCACTACTATCTCCTTCAGCTGCTGCCAAAAAGCCCCACTGCTTCAAATCTCACTCCCATCTTATGTCCCTGTCCCTTCTCCTCCTGCTCACTGCAGGTGACATCTCACCTAACCCAGGTCTCCCTTCCATTCTGTCCTGTAATGTAACACCCACTCACACATGCAAAACCCACAATCTAATAACTGTACCATGTCTCCTAACCACCTCCCCCTTTTGTTTGGCCTCTGGAACGCCCGCTCTGTGTGTAACAAACTAACAGTTGTTCATGACCTGTTTATTTCTCGCTCCCTAAACCTCCATCACCGAAACCTTGTTCACATCAGACACTGCCTCCATTGCTGCACTCTCACATGGTGGCCTTCACTTCACCCACACACCCAGGCCTGGCAACAGACAGGGGATGGAGTAGGCATCCTGTTGTCTCCAAACCATACATTTCAGGTAATCCCCACTGTTCCCTCTCTCTCCTTCCCTACCTTTGAAGCTCACACACTTTGCCTCTTCTGTCCCTTCCCCCTGCGTGTTGCTGTCATATACAAACCACCTGGTCCTACTGCCCAATTCCTTGATCACTTCACTTCATGGCTCCCTCATTTCATGTCCTCTGACGTCCCTACTCTCATCCTGGGAGACTTCAACATCCCTGTTGACAACCATAACACCCCTCCCCATCAAACTCCTCTCATTAACAACCTCCTTTGGCCTATCACAATGGACCTGCTCTACCACACACAGTGACGGTCACTCCCTTGACTTGGTCTTCATCAACCTCTGCACTGTCTCTAACTTTTCTAATGCTCCTTATCCGCTCTCTGACCACCACCTCCTCTCTGGAAACCTCGACATACCATGCAAATCGATCCCCCCCACCATGACCAAGAGCATGCATAGAAATCTGCATTCTCTTGACTTGCAGCAATTTTCCACTTCCCTGCAACCCTTTTTCAACCCCATCCTCACACTTGCTTGTCCAGAACAAACTACTGCTCTCTACAACAGCACTCTCACAACAGTCCTTGACACGGCCATACCTGCAACACCATGTTACCCCCACTCAACCCCATTACAACCCTGTCACACAAGATAAACGAGATTCCTCCAAAGGTGCTCACGCACTGCTGAAAGCCACTGGAGGAAATCTCGCTCCACAGCTGACTTCATACACTACAATTTCATTCTCCGCTCCTATAGCTCTGCCCTCTCCCTGGCCAAACAGTCATACTTCTCCTCTCTAATTTCTAATCTTTCCTCCAACCCGAAACGCCTTTTCTCAACCCTCAAGTCACTTCTACGCCCACCAATGCAAACCCCTTCCACTAACTTCTCTGCCCAAGACCTTTCACCTCTACTAACACCACCCCTTACTCACTTATTCAACCTCTCTCTGTTAACTGGCACCTTCCAGTCCTCTTTTAAACGTGCACTAATCACACCCATTCTAAAGAAACCCTCCCTGGACCCAAACTCACTGTCAAACTACCGGCCCATTTCTCTACTCCCATTCGCCTCCAAGCTCCTTGAACATCTCGCATACAACCAGCTCACTAAATTCCTTTGCTCTCATTCCCTTCTAGATCCCTTGCAATCTGGACTCCGTTTTCATCACTTCACTGAGACTGCCCTCACTAAAGTGGCCAACGACTTGCTCGCCGCAAAGTCAAAAGGCCACTACTCCCTACTCATTGTTCTGTACCTGTCAGCTGCCTTTGACACAGTAGGTCACCCACTTCTCCTCCAAGCCCTCGACTCTCTAGGTCTCTATGACACTGCCCTCTCTTGGTTTTCATCCTGGAACCGCTCCTTCAGTGTGTCCTACTCTGGCTCCACTTCCCCACCCCTCCCACTGTCTGTCGGAGTGCCTCAGGGTTCAGTCCTGGGCCCCTTGCTCTTCTCAATTTACACTACATCCCTTGGCAAACTAATAAACTCCTTTGGGTTTCACCATCATCTCTATGCTGATGACACTCAAATCTATCTTTCCTCCCCAGACCTCTCCCCTTCACTCCTGTCCCAGGTATCTGACTGTCTGCTGTGTCTTCCTGGATGTCCTCCCGTCAACTCAAACCTAACCTTGGCAAAACCGAACTAATTATCTTCCCTCCCTCTCCTACCAGCCCTACCCCAGACATTACCCTCACTGTCAACAACACCGCCATCACACCAGGCCCTATAGCACACTATCCTTTATCCCCCACATCCACTCAATCTCCAAATCATGCCACCTCCACCACATTTCTAGAATCCGATCCTTCCTCACCCAAGACACTACTAAAATACTAATCCAAACACTCATCATGTCCCGTCTTGACCACTGTAACTCACTACTAACTGGCCTTCCTCTCACCCGACTAACCCCACTACAGTCCATAATGAACTCCGCTGCACGACTAATCTACCACACCCACTGCTTCTCTAATACCGGCCCCCTCTGCCAATCCCTATACTGGCTCCCACTAGCACATAGAATTAAATTCAAAATTCTGGTGTTAACTTATAAAGCCCTTACTAACACCTCACCCCCCTATATCTCATCTCTCATTTCCAAATACACTTTGTTCTGCACATGACCTTCTCCTCTCCACAGCTCTTATTACATCCTCCCTCTCCCGCCTACAGGACATCTCCCGTGCTGCACCCGAGCTCTGGAATTCCCTCCTCCGCCTCTAGTCTTCAGATCTTCAGACGCTCCCTGAAAACTCACCTCTTCAGGGAAGTTTATCAACGTCCTTCAGAAACCTTATATCACCAAGAACGACCCCTTCCCTAGGCTACTGCTCTCACTAGCACTTCTCTCTCCCACCCACTGGCCAGCAGCTCATGTGGCAGGAGACACACCCAATGGCACGTACACCTTCTGTGTCCAACCTACCTTCTTCTAGACTGTAAGCTCTCACGAGCAAGGTCCTCTGATCCTTCTGTTCTTCACATATGATTTACTATTTAATATCCCTTTACGTCTATTCCCTGTTGTACAGCGCTGCGGATTAAGTTGGCGCTATATAAATAAAGAATAATAATAAACTATTAGGTGATCTAGCCCACTCTTTCTCTCTCTCCACCCCATGCCCCTTCTCTAATCCCATTTCCTCAATTATACTACCTTCCTCATCCTGTGTTGCAGCACCCTCCCCCGCTTCTAGTTTAAAGATTCCTCCAGCCCTCTAAGCATCCTAATGTCTAGCACCATGGCCCCCCTTCCTCTAAGGTGCAATCCATCACGGCTATAAAGATTGCCCCCAAGGGAAAAGGCTGCCCAGTGTTCTAGGAACCCAAACCCCTCCTGCTTACACCAAGTCTTTAGCCACTCATTTAACTCCCTAATCTCCTGTTGCCTTTCTAATGTAGCGCCTGGCATAGGTAGTATTTCAGAAATACTACATTAGAGGTTCTCTGTTTAAGCTTATAGCCTAAATCCCTGAAATCCTTCTTAACGGACCTCCATTTTCCACTGACTTTGTCATTAGTGCCAACATGTACCATGACAGCCGAGTCATGCCCAGCCCCTCCCAACGTTTGATTGTACCAATCCTGGTGACAGATTACCCTGTCTTCCTAATAATAGAATCCCCTACTGCCACCATCTGTTTAGGTCTGCCGGAGTCCCGGATCCCAAGGTTCAGATCATGGTCTTTTTGTTTGGTTTTATAAAGTGTATTGCTCTGTTGCCGTATACTCAGCCTTTTGTGAAAAGAGTGGCACTTGCCTACTCCATCCTTGAGGATCTAAATCTGATCCTCAGAGTGCTTTAGAGGTATCCTTTTGCACCATTGGCTTCTGTGCCTTTTTTTGCTTTATGTAGTGATTTTGTCCAGAGAATGGACAATCTACAGACTTTGTCTTGTAGAGCCCTTTTCTCATGTTTTTAATCAGTTAAGCTGCTTCTGCATCTTTTTCATCCCAAGGTTGTTTCCAAGGTTGTTTCTCTTCCATATTAATCAGGAGAGTTATTTCTTCTCTTTGTGTTTTCCTTCTAATAGTTGAGAGCAAGACCTTTGCTGCCTGATCATAGGTGTCTCAATTATTGAGTTCATCTCACTGAATCGTTTTCACAAATCAGATATGTTTTTTGTTATCCTTGAAGGCCTGCGTGACAGAGTCCTCTTATTCAAGGAGACCATTTGTCAAGTCTTAGAAATAGGCCAGAGCCTTTTCAGGTAATTTTTTTCCACCAGAGCAGTGTGTGCTTCCTGAGCTTAGAAGAATCTGGCCTCTGCAGAGCATGACATCAATGTGTTTATCGCTTTACATATTTGCTAACCTTCAGTCAGCGTGCTGGCCTGGGCTGAAGATGGTTTCAGGAGAAAAGTCCTTCAGGTGGTACTGTTTCCAGGAGGTACTGCCTTGCCCTCCTGGAAGAGGAGGAGACTTTACCCCCATGGTTCCTGTGCTTGTTGGATGACAGAGGAAATGATTTATTGGCAAGTACAAGAAAAAAAAATCACCTGGCTGTCAGTGAAAATGCTGGACTACATAATGGTGCTGGGTTACCTGGTCATTGCTCTGGAGGTAGTTATGTTTGCTCAGTTCCACATACTGGAATTGCAGTTGAATATTTTCAGGAATTGGTCCAGGCATCAGTTTTATCTGTCTCGTGTCTTGTCTCTGTCCCTTTGGATGAAGGAGTACCTTCTCTGGTGGCTTCAATAATCTGATGTTCGGACATCCATTTGTCATGGTTACAGCGGATGCCAGCCTGCTGAGCTGGGTTGCTACCCTGGGCTCTTGGGGCCTTTGGATGGGGGAGGCGAGTCTTCTGGCTGCCAGAACTTCTAGGTTCCCAATGCAGACTCAGTCTAACAATGGGATGGCAGTGGATTACATCCGCATTCAAGTAGGGACTAGAATTGTGACAGTCTGAGCCAATGTCCAGAGGATTCCCTTGCTGGTTGAGGGACATGGTCCAGACTATCCACAGCTCACATTCCAGGGACAGAAAATGTAGTGGCAGACTTTCACAGTCACTAGCTCCTGAATCCCAGAATTTGGAAGCCCTATCAGTGCATGTTTAACTATCTGAACCTCAATGTATCTCAGTTCTGCACCAGGTCCCAGGATCCTTGTTGCTCTCGGTGGATGCAGTGACCATCACATGGGATTCTCCTATGGTGTATGTGTTTCCTTCAGGGAGCTGAGGAAATTCAGGATGGAGCAAATTCATGTAATCCTGATAGCTCCATTCTGGTCTGGTATTTGTATCTTCTCTTGTGTCTGGGCATTATCACACAAGGCCCAATATCTCACCACCTTTCAGTTCAGAGCATTCCACCAGGTCAATGGGAGCATTTTGGGCCTACAAGAATCAGACTGAGCTGTTGTGTAAAGAGGCAACATGGTCATCTCTACATTCTTTTGTGAATGTACTGGCTTCAGCTGAAGCCAGTTTTGGCCAGAAGGTCTTACACATTGTGGTAGAGATGTCCTTTTTTTTGTGGTCAGAAACCCAATGATTTTTTGTTTTTTTCCTGTTATTTGGTTTCTATGTTGGTGTCCATTGACACCTAAGTTTTATGCTATTTGTTCCTGTGGATATTGTTCTGTGATCGAGGGTTTTATTTTTCCTTGGCGTCTTACTAGATAGCTTTGGTACATCCCCATGGTTACTCATTAGATGACCGCAAAGAGAGGATTTTAGTGTGATTACCAATAAATCCTTTTCTCTTAGTGAATGGGAAAACAGATTTCACTCCCAGAGAAAAATCTTTGGGTTGAGTCACCTGGCAGGGAGACCCTCTTGTATTTTCTTTTCTTCTTCACTATTGTTTTAGTTTTGTTTTACCTTTGTATACGTTAAAACAGAGTTTAACAGGCGGCCGTGGGAACCCGCCTTTAGTTTTTGGTTACTGTTCCATCATTTCGCTGACAGCGGCGACCTACCCATGTGCGCCCTGGTGCTGCCATATCTCCGTCATCTTTGCCCAGCAGTAGGTCTGTGTTCGACTCCCAATAAAGGATTACAACATGGGGATTCAGTGGCTCCTTAAGTACCGGTGGCAGCAGGAGAAGAACGGACACAGCATATTGGCTGTAGGGGTAGGGACCCCATATATGCTTAAAGCCCAAATCGGCACCATGTGAGTGCATTTTGATTACTGGTTTTACTTTGATGTAACTTAGATATTATTTTACTTCTCTTCTGTTTGTGTTTTGCACTCAGACTATGTGAGGATAAGTGGAATAGAGGAGGGGTCTCTGCTTCTGAGACCCTTTTTGAAGTGCCCTGCCTTCCTGTAGTAGGACTATACCCTTTGCTTCATGTATTCCATATGGATTAAGGTAAGTCTTTAATGGAAAATACACTAATACCCTCTTTTCTATTAGTCCTTGTGGAACACAGGGCATCCCTCTTGGAGAAAAAAATGTTTGAGTGTCCTTTGGGTTCTCTGACATTGTAACAACCTTCCTGCCCCACTATTTTTTTTCTTGCAGCTTTGCTATCTGTAAAACAGAAGGCTGCTGCTGGATGTGTTATGTGGAGCTGAGATGGAGTCTTCTCTTCCAGAAAGCTTTAGTTTGCAGGTGCCCTTCCTTGTAATGGTAGCTATTTAACCGCATGGTTCTTTTGTTCCTCAAGGACTAAGAGAAAAAGATTTATCTGTAAGTACACAAAAATCTGTTTTTCAGTTACCTCATCTCTGCTTGTCTGCTTTTCTATCTTAACACCAAATACCATTCTAACCGGAACCTTTCTTGGTCTTAAAGTGGACTAAAGTTAGTTAAGCACAGATTTTAATTTTCCACCAAACTATTGGGGGTATATAAAAGACCTCTCTTCCTGGTTAAATCCATATTCATGTCAGACAGATTGGTACCCAGGTTGACAGTATCTGAATTGAAAAATCATATCAATGTAGCAGTGCAGCTCGGGTGTGTACTATTGAACATTGCCCTACTTAGGGCAGACCTTTTCAGTTTTAATAGGGTTTGTTATTGCAGTCAACAGAAAGGAACATAGTATAATACTTAATAGAGAAATGTTGCATTAAATGGGAGGGTCACCACAGAAAACAAATTATTACAAAAGGGTTGGTGGGATGTATGAGCTAAAGAGGTTCTTCTCTTTTAAAGGGGAGAAAACCCACATCTCTAATTTGAATATCTTCTTCTGTGTCGCTATTCATGACAATACAAGCTCCTCACTACCGGCTGGGTAGGGCCAAACAAAGAATGGCTTATAAGGAAGCCCCTTAGAACAAGTCTTTTCCTTAATATGCTGCATTGTGTGAGAACTGACCTGGCTATATTCCTTCTGGCCACCTTCTTATGCCACCTATCTGGGTGCAGATTTCCCCCAGCCCCTGATTTCAAACCATCCACACTACGTGGGGAAAGTATGTGGTTTTCCTTATCCCCTTCTCTTCACTCACAGTATGTGGGCCGTTTGACCGAAAAAGCCTTCATCTGAACGCACTACAAATTTTTCTATTTAAAGGGCACTGTCTCTGGAGGAGGTTCATGTTGTCCTTAAGCCAGGCCATGCCTGTTTCCTGAAACTCTCAGAAAGGCAGCAGGTCAGGATATTCCCTCCCACTTTCAAGAATTCCTTGGGTGGATGAAGAGTTACATCCAGGGTAACTTTGTAGCCATGCAGGAAAAGGTCTTATACAGAGGATCCAAAAAAGGAGACTTCTGTTTGAGGATGTAGAGGATCATGCTTGTGACCAGGACATCATTTCAGATTACTCCTGTGAGGAAGAGGAAATGTTTCAGAAGAAGTAGGTTCCTTAAGCCTACAGATATTCAGAAAGAGCAAAATTTAGTCTATTGTTTTTCCATTCCATCATTCAGTTTGAGATATTAAGTCAAACTTTGATAAACGAGATACAAGTATCATTAAAAGATTTTTAAAAATGTATACCTTCAAAAATGAGGAAGTCAAGGATTGGACAACTCCACCTAAAGCTGATGCATTCATAGCACAGCTATGTAGAAAAACAACTAATCCCATGGAGGGCAGCTAATCCTTAAATGATTACATGGAGAAAAAGGTGGAGAGTGTCTTAAAGAAGTAGTTCTTTCTCCTATGTCAGAATCTTTCTCGGCTGATGAAGGAAGTAGACATTATTAAAGAGGTAGTGGGATTTTCCTGTGATTCATCCCTCAAGTTACTTGCCTTCAGCCTATCGGATCTTTTGAATTTAGAACACAAGATTCATCTCAAGTCTCCAGGGGAGTATTCAGCAAGGAACTGTCCCACATAACCCAATTAAAGAGAGAATATTTATGAGGACATTCAGGCCCTGTCTCCTGTTCTGGTATGGGGTCGACTGGAACTTTTCTCTCATATCTGGTGACAGAAGACAAATCCGGACAGGTATGTTTGCACCATATTGGAGACGGGGTATCCACTAGTTTGACTCTACTCCTGAAGGGAATTTACAGACTCACAAAAGCACCACCAAATTGTACTAAAGCCAAAGAATTAAGGAAGATCATCCACAACCTTATTCAAAACAGGGTGATCAAATAAAAACGGAAATCTGTTCAGTTTTGTTTCTAGTCCCAAAAGCTACCAGCTACACACAGCTTTTCTGAATCTAAAATATGTGAATTCCTTCATCCATTGCTGCCGCTCAAGATGGCGAATAGAGACGATGACATCAGTTATCAGAGCCATTCCTCAAGACTTCTGCCTGACAATAGTGGACCTATAGGATGCTTGCCACCATATTTTGGTAAGTCCATCACACAGCAGGTTTCTTAGTCTTGTCTTTGAGGACAAACTTTTCCAGTACAGAGTCCTTCCTTTCGGTTTCTGATCAGTTCCAAGGGTTTTCACAAATACATTTACAGTCTCCCTTGAGACTCGCAGGGAGGAGGTGTGTATATGTCTAGATGATCTCCTCACTGGGGCAAGATCCAGGGACCAATCCTTGGATCATACAAAGAGAAGCATTACTCATCTACAGGGGTCAATATGGATAATCAGTAAGCAGGAAAGCCAACTTTCACCTTCTCAGTTTCTAATATTTCTGGGAATGAGATCGAACCTGAAGCAAAACACGGTGTGCAATTCAAAGGGCGGGATAATGAGCAAGATCAGAGCCTTTAGGAAAAAAGTATGCCATACAGCGCTGAATTATAAGTGGCTCTTAGGAGTCTTGGCCTTTCTTCAGATTGTTCCATGGGAAATGTTTCACATGAGAACTCTCCAAATATACTTTTTGAAGGATTAAAGCAGAAATCTCGTGATTGTTTCACAGAGAATTCCTCCTCGCCTTTTCAGCCTGGTGGAGGGAATCTTGCCTCTAAGTTTTCCCTCATTGTATGGTGTCTTGAGACTCTGTCCTTATATATGGTGGTAACCTGAAGAAGAAAGACTGGTGAATAATTCTTTGAGTGTCATGGTCCACTTTATGTCCCAACTTGTGTTACCTCATACAGAGGATGATGTGAGCTCAGTCATGCCCTGCACTCTTTATGGGTATCTTTATTATTCTCTAAGTGGGCTTTGGAGTGATGACTCCTGCTTTTTTTCCTAAGTTTTATTGGATTAACCATTTCTGAACTGACAATCTGAGTGCTTTGGGGGATTATTTTCACTCCCCCCCCCCTTCCCCCCACTGCTTGGATCTTGGTTTTAAGACTCTGGGGGTTTGTTTGTTGTTTTTTTTGTAAACTTTTTGGTTCTAGATCGATTTTAGTGCGGCAGCCCCTTTTCAAGAATGGGAGCCCACCAACGGCCATCTTTGCTCCATTGACTTCTATGGGGAAATCTTCTCTGGGACATATCTCTGCAACTGTTTGGGCTACAATGGCCAGAGAGGGCTCTATCCCCTCATCTCCTCATGCCCTGTAGTGTGGTCTACTTTCTGGGATTCCTGTGTACAGAGTTGTAGGCAGCAAGTAACAGAGAAGACTACATTACCCAGAATGCCCATTTTGTGGGCTTTTTTCTGATTAGATATTTCATTTTTACTTCTCTTACTTATCCTATGCAGAGGCTAGCTCTTTTTACACTCCTCCATATTAAATCTTCATTTGCCAGTTAAGTGTACTTCTGGTTATTTAGAGTTATTCTCTAATTTTGGGGATGTTTTATCTAGTTTGTTCTAGATTTTTTAGGGAGTATATCGACTCTGAACTTCATGGGGGTAAATCTATGCCAATTGATTCAAGGGCTTCCCTTAACCTCCTCCCTCCACATACACACACACTTACTCATACCATTCTCTACATAGAGCATATTCAGGGTCTCTATGCCCCTTGTGCAGTGGCCCCTACTATTTTGCTGGTCACCTCTTAACACTGATCAAGAGCCTGCCTGGGTTAAGACACTGCTTTATTCATGGGGCCTCTAATGTTATCCATAAGATAGTACAGAAACATTGGGGTATCTTGAAACAGGATCTCCTCCTGCAAAACATTCTAACAAATAAAGCTAGAATTACATACAGAAAAGCAAAGAATTTAAGGGGACACGTGGCTGTCAGTCATCCAAAGACATTGAAGATGTCCTCAGAGAAAAGAGGCATCTTCAGTTCTGATGCCCCAGTGGGAAATTATTCATGTTTACACAGCAGATGTACTAATTGTAGATTTATAACAACTAAGAGTATTAAGAGTTTTTCAAATCATAAAACGTATGATACTAGGAGCCTCATCACTTGTGATACTTCATTTGTCATCTATGCTATCACATGTGGATGTGGCATACAATACATGGGGAGAACCACAAGAATTTTGCGAGATCGAGCTCGGGAACACCGTTATCTCATTAGTAAAAAATCGATGGAACACTCAGTCCCACGTAGGGTTGCCACGCAGCCGGTATTTTACCGGCAGGCCGGTAAAAAATTGGCTTCTGTTCAATGTTAAGTCTATGGAGAGAATGCCATGGCCGGTATTTTTTTTAAGAAAAGGTGGCAACCCTAGTCCCACGCCATTTCAATACTTGTGAACATGGAGGAATAAACAATTTTAAAGTAACTGGGATAGAACATATCCCTGTTTCTAAGTCTAGCAGATTTGCTACTCTGTGCTGTAGGGAAGCCTTTTGGATATATTCATTAGATACATTACAACCCAAAGGGCTTAATGAGGAGCTAGAACACAGCAATTTTCTCCACATCTGAGGACTCAGAGGCAAAAAAATACCAGACTCCGTGTTTGTTCCTTTTTCTCCTTTCCCTAAATTATTGTGTGTGTTCTGTTATGATCACATATATATTTTATTTTAAAATAAATTTTTTGACCATTTATATGTATGAATATATGATCTTTTATGAGTTCTCAATTATTTGAATGTATTTGTTTCATTGTTATTTGAGTCTGCAGCACGTGTGTATTTTCACGATTCTGAGTTGGGCTTATGATGATGTTGTGATGGAGGACGCTATGATCACTACAATGGCTTTTCCTAGAATAAGGGTGTATTGCCATTATTATTTTTGATTCGGCTCAAAACCAAATGTGGCCTTGGGAAGAACTGGCGTCCCCCATCGTCATGGCTTCGGTTGCCATGGCGACCTTTGACCGAGGTTGAGTGAGAGCGAGGCTTGGAGTATTCCAGCTGATGTCCTCCCTGAGGATAGAGCCGGAAGCGCGCGTCTCTGCGATAGGTAGGCTTATGCTAATATGTGTATATAAAATAAGGTACATTGTGTTAACACTTTATCCCCTGACGAAGTATACGTTTTTCTATGAAACGCACAGCGTAGGGATATTTTTTTTGCAATAAAGTATTTTACTACAAAATTTGATCCATGGGCCGTCTATGTTTACACCACAGCCGGCTATCAGTCTTTGGTTCACTCTATCCATCCGGTGAGTGCGGCTCCTGGTGGAATTTATACTATTGCTTTACACACAGATATTCTCTCAGATGCTTATTGCTTTTGTTATTTCAATCAAGGCACACATTGTAGGTGGACATTGATCTATACAGCCAGGTTAGGCTATTCCTGCACTTCTTTGTACACAGATCTGGTGAGTCTGGTCCTAAATGTGGACATTTTTTTCTACATCTTACAGATTCACCCTTAGATCTGTTTCTTCTTAGGATCTATACATCATCTCCTATTGATTCAATAGACTAAGATTCCACGCATTTCTACTACGAGTGAAGAGACTATTATAAGTGATTCTGCAAAAAGTTTTTTGTATATTATTTTGTGAATTTATATTATAGATTTCTATTGTCCCTGGAATTTTGGGCTTGTTCTATTTTCTATTGTATTCTTTTCAAGTGATAGGTGCTACAAAGGACACCGTGGACTTTTAGCTGCATTTCCAGGAGCAATCAATATTCTGGTTGTTTCCCTTTTTTATTGTATTTTATTGTTATTCTTTTGGATATAGTATTTGGAGCTCTAGTGTGATTTCTGTTGTTTTTATATCTGCATTCTCACCATTATTCTTTTCATTATAATTCATTCTCCGTTTTATTTTCAGTTTTGTTTATTTATTTTTTTTATATTTTTTTATATTTTTTGTTTTCATTTATCTTATTATATATTACATATATCTCCTGTTATCTATTTATATATTTTTTATTATTAATATTTTTATATCATATATGCTTTTTATGAATTTTTCATTACTTCATTATTTTTTGTTTATGATTTTTCACTGTGTTTTTATTTTCATTCTTATTCATTATTTATTCTTTTTTTTTTCTGTATTTTCATATATTTTGTTCTCTGTGGTATTTTCGTGTGTTATGTTATTCCATATGCCTTTTTTGACATAGGGTGTACCATATAATATCATTTATTGTGCTTTATTATTTGTTTAATGTTCAATTCAATGTTTTATATGATCTTATGTATACATAATTTTTTGTGGATCCTCTATTTGATTCTTGTTATTGCAATTCATTTCACTGATGAATGAGAGTATTTAATTTTCCCCTTGTGCCGCTGGCTGCCTTTGGTACATTTTCAAGTGAGGGTTTGCACTTCCGGCTGTTTGCTTTCCATTGCTTTAGAGAGCAAGTCAGTGTTACTTTCGGTTGTCAAGTGGTTACTTCGCACTATTCTCGTGATGTTGCTTTTATCACATCATGGGAGATGCAGGGTAATAGCATCTTAGTCATGTGTGTTAGCTCTCTTTCGTGGTTTTTTCGATCATCCAGAAGAGCGAGGTTAACACTCAAGGCATTTAAGGGGCTAGCAACCCAGGGGGTAAGTGACAACTTCCATTTTTTCAGTAAAATATTTGTTTATATTTATGCCAATAATATTTGAGAAAGGGGTCATTCCCCGAAAAGCATCATATTGGGCCTGAGGAGCCTATTACATGTACTGACATTTTTTATCTTTTTGACATTATTATGAATTATAATTGTATTTTATAATAAATCTAATGTTATTATCAAGAGGATCCACTGTTTTATCTCTGGAGAGAAAGTGACTGTAACGGGGCAGTCTTAGTTTACCCAGTCTGCTTTAGCTGGTTATATTCATCACCAGCTATCCTGCAAAGGAATTGTGAGTAATGGTTCAAGATTGGTCCATTTTAGATAATAGATTGTTTGAAGAGATATTTGTTGGTGGTTTGCACTCTTCCTGTTCGTATATTTTTTTTATTTGCCTGTTTAACAGTTCAGTAACCATTTTTGGTAAGCAGCATTCTGATGCTCTGGGTGTTGACATTGCCAAAGAAGACTTATTGATTGTGATGGCCAATACTTATGTTTCTGAGGTAATATCTGATGCTGCCAGATCCCGTATGAAGTCCCTTGCCTTTTCCTTTGCTGCATGCCAAACATTGTGGCTTAAGATTTTCTATTCCAAACTGTGGTTCCCAGAAGGAAGACGGCTGCCGCCCCATTCGGGACCTCAAATGCTTCAACAAGTATGTAGTCGCTACTCCCTTCAAGATGAAATCTTTGTATTCTCATTGCGGTGATCTGCCCAAGAGGAGTACTTGGCCTCCCTGGATCTTCAGGGCATGTATTTAAACATCCCAATACACCAGAAAGTCAACACCACCTGCATTTTGCTTTTAGTTCCAATTATAGCCAATATACGGCTCTACCATTTGGCCTGGCTTTGGTGCCTAAAATCTTCACAAAGATCACAGCTGTCCTGGCCATTTTCATTCACTCCCAGGTCATCTCTCTGATCCTGTATATGGACTGTTTCCTCCGCAAGGCTTCTTGGGGGGGAGCTCTTGGCTTCACATGTCCAAGACTGAGCCTGCATCCTGGTGCACCATGACTGGATCTTGAATCTGCAGAAGTCTTCTCCAATTCCATCCCGGGTCCTGGTTTTCTTGGGCATGAGGTTTGACACCCTTCATTGGAAGATTTTTCTTCCAGAGGAGAAGATTCCGGCTCTGTTCCAGGACATGTCTCAGCCACTGGAGTGGTCCTCGGCCACGAACAAGGACTTCATGAGTGTGTTTGTTTGGTGTCAGCCGTGGAGGTGGTTCTGTACTCTGTTCCTCATGAAGAAACTTCAGAGGGTCATCCTCAGATTCTGGTCCAGAAATCCAGAGCATCTCCTTCAACAGATAACTCTCTCTCAGGAAGCCATGGAGAATCTCTGGTGTGGCTGCATCAGCAGAACCTGGAGCATGGGAAGCCTTTTGCGATCCTGGAGTGGGCTCTAGTCATCATTGATGACGGCCTGAGGAGTTGGGGAGAGGTTCTGGGACACCAGGGTGTACAAGGAAGGTGGACACGAGACAAGAGGCTTTTCTCCATGAGCATCCTGGAATGCCGGGCAATCCGTTTGGCTCTACTTCATTGGTTCTCATGGGGTTTCTGAGAAGGGTACAATTTTAGAATGCCATGGCTGTGGAGTGCATCAGTTGCCAAGGAGGGACTTGCATGGAGGGCGTGGAAGGATCTCCAGGTTTCGGCAATCACAGCCTTTCACATTCCAAGAGTAGCAAACTTTCTAAGTTGCCAACGCTTAGATACAGGAAATTGGGAACCCCTTCTGGAAGTGTTTTATCTGATAGCTCAACACTGGAGAGTGCTAGAGATAGATCAGAGAGAACAGGAAGATTCTAACATCTTGCTCTCAAACAGGGTATCCTTTTGAATGGTCGCACGCAGATGAGCGTGCGACCATTCAACTGTTTCAGCAGGTTGCCTGGGTAAAAAGCACAAGGTGATAATCTCACAGTGCATGACAGCTTGAGATTGTCACGTTGCTCTGTCAATGGGTGCATTAAAGTACAACTGATCCCCGCAAATAATGTGCTCATTAAGCACACGGAGGCAGGAGGAGCGCCTCAGTGTGCTGCAAACATCTTCACAAATCCCCGCAAATAACTCCTGGTTTCCTATTGGCAATCCTGTCTGTCTGTAGCAATAGTAGATGCAAGCGCACCCCCCAATATAAGCCACTCACCAGAAGTCTTTGGAAACAGATGTGTAACAAGCCCGACCTGGCTTAGACAAACGGATGCCAAAATGTTTTTTTCACATTGTGATTTCCCTACGAATTTCGTCACACATCCATTTCCAGTGACATCTGGTTGAGTGGTTTATATTGGGGGCTGCAATTTAATCTACCATCGCTACAGATGCTCCCATTATTTGCAGGATCAGTGGTACTGTGTGAAGATGTTTGCAGCACACGGAGGTGCTCCAGCTGCCTCCGTGTGCTTAATGCGCCCATTATTTGCGGGGATCAGTTGTACTTTAATGTGCCCATTGACAGCAGGGATCAGTGGTACTTTAATGCGCCCATTGACAGCATGAAGTGACAATCTCACACTGTCATGCACTGCGCGATTGTCACATTGAGCTTTTTACCCAGGCGACCTGCTGAAACAGTTGAATGAGCATGCGAACATTCAAAAGTGAACCCTCGAACAGGGTTTCGTGGCAGATGAGTTGACCATCCTGTGGAGTTTCATCTCTGTGTGTTTCCCCCGATTTTTCTCATCCACAGGGTGATCCGGAAGATCAGAAAGGATATGGCATTCTGATAACTTCTTACTGGTCCAGGGGGCCTGGTCCAGGATATGATCCATTTACCTCTCAGACCACATCTGTTGTTCCAAGGTCATCTGTGGCATAAAGGTGTGAAGAGGTTGGCTCTTGAAGGGTTCACTTTAAAAAGTCACACCCTACTTGGCACCCCTCCAAACAGTGCATTGGAAATGTTGTGCAGATCAAAATGGGTGATACCAGAATATAGCTGTAACCAAAAGAGCGATCATCTGATGTTGCACTTTTACATGTTGCCAAATACAGGTCAACATTGATATTCAACCTACTGGTAAATTGTGATGTCTTGGTGCGCTCCCCCTGTCGGAGACTTTGCCCTGGTGGAGCATAGAGGGTTAATTTTAATAGCAGAATTTAAAATGTGTTAAAATTACCTCATGTTAAAATAATGGGCCTCTATGAGGGAAAAATAACTAACTGATAGTAATGGTGATGAATAGAAAATGCCAGACAACCATGGTGCCAAGCAGTAATAATATCTTATGGGAGAATCTGCAAGTTTTAAACAGTGAAAGCCTCCTGTCTGAAACGTGACCTCTTTATATGACGTAAGGTCAAAGCTTAAATTCCTGAATTTGAAAAATAACACACCAAGTTATCATTTTATGTGTGAATTTTAAAGTAGAGTAAGAGTGCCCTCTATAGTTTTGATAGCGTCATGACTGAATTACTTAAATTCCTTGAATAATTAGGGATAATATTTGTATCCAATCAGGGCATACTGGTGATGTCACAGTATAATGAGATGATCTCTGTCCAATCAGTGGGAACGGGTGGAGATAACTGATAAGGTAAAATTTGCCTAATGCCAAGAGAAGGTAATTTCAAGCTCTTGGTTCCTGGTTAAGAAGGCTCTTGGTTACTGGTTGAAGAAAGGCGTAGTTCCTGGTTCCATCCTAATAACATCTGGGTCCTGGCTATGCAAGTCCAGCTCTGGGTACCAACTGAGAAAGACAAAGAAACTTGGATTTGGTAACTATACATTTCTTCATATAGATTCATTTAAATCCAGATTTACATAGTTTTTCTTCTGTTTGAAGAAACTTAAATTGGCCAACCATTTGGGATCAGTTATAATAAGCTATATTAGCTCTAGATTTCTGGAATATATATTAATTGGGAAATTGTTATATTTTGCCAAATAAGTGTAACAGTTATATAGCGTGGGTTATATTATATATAATAGCTAATATTTGATCTAGGAAATCCTTTGAATCCAGTTATTAACCCTTTGTCTGTTGTTAGTGGTGTTTTCTTTGGAATTCTCTGTATGTACTAGGCTTGTCTTTTGTAAATTGGAAGTATTCACTTTCAATAGACAAAAGAAACATTTCTGGGTGTGGCACCTATTTTAAATCAGTGGATTAACCCTTGGAGTGCCTATAGGTTTTATATATGTTGCTATAGTCAAAATTATGATATATGTTGCATAAAGTTGGTATACTTACTAGACATATGTTATTGAATTAATTCTAATTAGATTCTTGGCATAATCTTTGATTGACTATATTAATTGCAATTTATATGTTGAGTCAGAAGGTATGCAATAGTTGAAATCAGTATATAATTAATTTAGAGTGATTTAAATCTGGGATTCTATTCCAGTTATTCTCTAAATTTGATTATTGTTATATATGGTACAAGGAATTGTCAAAAGACCTAGCTGATTTTCGGCTAACTCAATTGACAATATACCTGTAAACCATAATTAGCATAGTCGATACAGTTTCTGGGGAAGAGGGTATTCATATACACTGCTGCCAACTGTATTTTATTAATTGTAAGGATCAATTAACCTTTTCTATGCTGCTGAGTGCAATTATTGTTATTTAATACCTCTGAATATACCTATGTGTGGTTAACCCTTTCACTGCTGGTAATCCTCATAGTAATAATTGTGGTTTGGTTAACTGTGTATCTATTGTAATTGCTAATCACTCATTTATATCATTGTTGCTGATACTTTTTATATATAGTATATTGTAATTTAGTAAATTATATATATTTTTGCACAAATATGCGGGATTGATTATTTTTATAAAAAAATTTTTTACTGTGAAGTAGCATGTCAATATCTAATAAAGTAAAAAGTTCTCAAAATTATTTTATATTGTCATTCACCTATTTAAAGGGATAGTAATACTTCGTTTTTTTTATTTTGTAGGCATTAAAAAAACATGAAGAACGATATAAGTCTTATCTCTCAAACCTTTATGGATTGAGAGATATTCACAAGCAAAGTTTCCCCCTTCCCCTGTCATCAGAGAGTAGAGGGAATATAACATTTGAAGCCATATCCACCAAATGACACAAGCTCTGTGGCTTTCTACCATGCTGCAGTACATTGGGCTGCAGTACTGACTAGTTGTATACTACTACTTGATTCGGCGGCTGACTCTGAGTACCTGAGTGTAAAGATAGTACAACAGATGGTCTGAAAACAGAACAAGTGGAGCCAATTCTGGGTGCAGGAGCTCAGCAAAGGATCAGGGTATGGCTTCAAATGTTATATTCTCTGATGAAGTCCTCTACAGTATCTGTAAGTTTAAGACTGCGTGAATCTCCTAAGACTTTATTCTTTTGCTTATGGCTCAGCAGGGACTAAGAACGGCCCTGTGAGTAGTAGTCATCCACATGTAGTACTCATACTTAATCAAGATTCCATAGAAGCGGGTTGTGGAAGTACAGCTAGTCTGTACTGCAGCCCCAGCTCCAAGGCACTGCAGCACGGTAGTAAGCCACAGAGCTGTCCTGGAAGGTCTTCCTCTGCAGTGAGAGGCATCAAGGTATGGCTTCATAAGTTATATTCTCTGCTTCCACAACATGGGGAGAAAGGAGGGGGGAGAAACACCACAATTTATCAATAAGTTAAACACTGGTTTATTTACTCTGGAGAAAAGACTAAGAGGAGACCTTATCACATTGTACAAATATGAGAGGTCAATACAAGGATTTCTGCGGGGAGCTATTTATTCCAAGGCCTGATCAGATGACCAGGGGACATCTCTTGAGATTAGAAGAAAGGAGGTTTAGACTTCAGCAGAGGAAGAGAGTGAGGTCTGTTAAATTGTGGAATTCTTTGCCCAAGGAGGTGGTTATGGCAAATACAATGGAGACATTCAAGAGAAGATTAGATACATTTCTTTCCAAAGGGAACATACAGAGTTATACTGTTTATTAGTAGGCAAATCAGGAAGGTCTGATAAAGACTAACTTATTTGGTAGCAGGAAAGCTATAAAATTACTGGGGTATGAGGAGAAGGTTGAACTTGATGGACTTGTGTCTTTATTCAACCTAAGTTGCTATGTTACTATCAATGTCGCCCTCTATTTGGCGAAATGTAAAAATGCGACATCAGATGATAGCTCTTTTGATTAGAGCGATATTTTGATCTCTCCCTTTTGATCTATTCGACATTTCCAATGCAACTTTGGATGGGCTCCAAGCAGGGCCGGCGCTAGCATAAAGCAACTTGGGCATCCGCCTTAGAGCGCCACAGGGGAGGGGCGCTGAAAAGGGGAGAATTTTTTTCCACTTATTTATTTAAGGCTGATTTAAGAGGCAACGGCGCTACCAAGAGCTCCCTCTGTCATTTGTGGTGAAAGTAGCTGCAGGAGACAGAGTCCTAACAAGGATGTGTATATAAATCAGAAATACAGTGTCACTGTATCCTCATTGCCTTTAACATTTGTAGACTCATGTATATGCGTATAAAGGTTAGAGGCTGCACTCTCAGGACCCCCCCCCCCATCTCTCCCAATGACAATCCCATCAGGGATAAGATGAGAGAAACACAGAGAGATACTACTTTACAGTCCCTTGTTGGAGGTGGGGGAGAGGGGAGGGAGCATGCGTGGGGGGGGGGGTATTTGCACCCTTTATAATCACAGCTGGTGCATGGCTATTTGAAAATCATTTAAAACAATTTGTTTACTGTCATAGCAAGGTACATTTATTGGTAAAAGTATCATAAAGCAGTGGCATTCAGTAGGTTAATACCTTGCTCTGCAAATCCTCCTTATTACATGAGTACACCCGTTGCTGTTGGATTACAGGATTAGATATATTCTTTAGTGTGAAAATTGTTAGGAGAAACCACATTTAAAGGGATAGTAATGTTTCATAATAAAAACAGCTCTAATTAATCATCATAGTATTTGGACTTTGGAGAGTGTTATTTCAATTCTGTCAGAGTTGTAGTTCCAGAGTAATTCAATGACAAAGTGTCCCCCTCCCTCCCCTTTTACTGATGTCACACTATTCAACCTGAGCAGAAGGGAGGTGCCCAGGTAGACTGCAGAGAGGGACAATCTTCAATTAAGATAAGGGAAAAACCTGAAAAGCTTGTCAAGGGGGGCAGGGATTTCATTGTTTTCATAGGAATAAGAGTGTCCCCTTCTGTTATCTGTCCAGTCTATGGACTGCATTCCACATCTGAGAAGAGATTGTTTACAGTAGGTAAAAGGGGCGGGAGGGGGAAACTTTGCTTGTGAATATCTCATAAACCATAAAGGTTTGAGAGAAGACTTATATCATTCTTCATGTTTTTTAATGCCTACACAATAAAATAAAGTTAAAACGAAGTATTACTATCCCTTTAAATCAATGACTCTATATTTGGCATCTATGGTGGTGCAGTCAATTTGCCTCATATGGCATCCATTTTGAGAATAAGGCCTCTAAAATACATTATAGCAAAGTCCAATTTTAAAAGCAGAACAAAATAGCCTATTAATTTCATGTTGCATATATAGCCAATAAACGTACCCTATGACCATAAATAGTTTTAAAAGATTTTCAAATAGCTTTCAAAATCATATTTATGTTGCATTGGCCATTTTATTTAGAAACAAAAGTTCTTGCGTGGCATGTGTTAAAGAACATAATCTATGAAAATAATTCAAAAACTAGATTTTGAATAAAAATGTCTAATAGAACATATGAGTTATTTTGAAAGCTCTTTTAAAATTATCAGTTATTTTTAGGGATATTAAACTATTAGAAGGTCTGATTTTTTTTTCTGGTAGATTATGCCAGGCTTTTGGAGCTGTATAGAAGAAAGATCATTTGGCTTCTTTCTTGTACTGTGGAGTACACAGTGAGTTGTAAGATGTAGAACAAAGGTTATATGTAGTAAAAGGAGCTGGAGTGAGTTGTATTTTGCTCAGGTAGTCATTTAGCTCTCCAGTGAAGGTGTTATAAACTAGGCAAGAAAGATGAAGGGTATGTCTGGATTCCAGGTGTAGCTAAATAAGTTGTTTAAATATATCATAATGATGGGTAGTGTAATTACATTTGAAGACAAAGCAGCATAATGAATTTTACAGTGTTGAATTTAAAAATATGGATTTGTGATGCAGAAGCATATACTACATCCCCATAGTCTGACTCGCATTAACATCTGCTGAATAACGATTTCTTATCAGGGATCTTTTCCTAGACATGATTTGTTTCTAAACATAGACCCTATGTTAGGATAAAATATGGGTGTTAATTTATCAATATGACGTCCAAAAGTTGGGATCTAGCCACACACCAAATTATTTGTAGGACTCAGCCATGGCCAAGTTACAATTAGCTGGTGAGATAGCTCAGTGGTAAATTCCCTGACTACAGAGCCTGCTCAAACCGAAGCTTGCAGATTTGATTCCCGGCAGGGTCAACTCAGCCCTTTATCCTTCCGAGGTTTGATAAATGAGTACCATTGATTGGGTAATAATATCTATTATTTAGCTGCCAATTTGGTTAATTACAAGAGCGTGCACTTAAAGCGCTTTGAGTCCCACTGGGAGAAAGGCGCTATATAAATACTAGTCATTATTATTATGATAAAATTGTATTGTAGAAATTAAGTAAATTGCTTTTTGTACCAAATACCATTGTGCCCTTTTTGTCAATGATTCAGACAGTCTGTTTCATAGAAATCATCCTGCAGTATTCTCTCAAATTGTGATTTGTTTAGATTTTTAATGTAGATTATGGTGTCATCTGCATACATGTGTACAGATAATTATTTGCAAACCACGGGCAGATAATTTATATATAAGAATATAGGAGAGGGCCCAAAATGGAGCCTTAGGGAATCACATGTTACTTTGAGTGGAAGGCTAAAACTATCAGCAAAAGACACACATTGCGTGCCCTCTGATAAAAAGGATCAATACCAGTTTAAATAATGATTACCCAAGCCTGGACTTTTGAACTTATTTATCAGAATATTAAGGTCTACTGTATGAAAGGCCTTTGCAAAATGTGGGAAAACAGCTCCAGTAAGTTAACCATGTTCAATGCCACTCTTTATATCATTGCATACTTTTAGAAGAGCTGTGACTGTTAAATGATCTGGACGAAAGCCAGATTAAAGGGAGTTGAAAATCATGGACAGTTGATAATATACTTATAGTTGCCTTTAGATATATTTTTTCAGGACGTTTGATAACGTGAGGAGTTCTTATTGTTTCACCTTATTTTCACAACCCAGCTTAGTTTCATAGTTACATTGTCGATAAGGTTGAAAGAAGCCTCAAGTTCACCAAATTCATAATATAGTCTGCTTTTTTATGTTTCTTCCCCTGGTTTTCTCCCAGTGCATTTTGGAAATGTTTTTCTCCTTCCTCTAGGGTAGGTACTGTGTGTGTGTGTGTGTGTGTGTGTGTGTGTGTGTGTGTGTGTGTGTGTGTGTGTGTGTGTGTGTGTGTGTGTGTGTGTGTGTCTATATATAAAATATATATAATATATCAGGGCTCAAAATTTCCACTAGCCAATGGCGAGTGAAAATTTAGCCATGGTGAGTAGAAATTCAGCCCTGCTGGGTATGTTTTGGGTTGCAGTGGCTAGTAACTTTTCAGGTCTGGCTAGTAGCAAAGGACTTAAAATTATAAGCCCTGTATATATAATATGCATTATAAATACAGTCCTATGGCAGTGGGGTACACAATGCATTGCAATAGTTTGCGCACCCCTCTGCCACTGAAAGGGTTAAGCATTGCTTGAAAAACACTGTCAACGCAGTCCCACACTGCTAATGTACAATAAAAGAAAGAGATCTCTGTTGGTTTCCTACTGCTTAATTATAATGTGAGAGATAAGTAGGTTAAAAGGTAGTCCTGTTAAATTTCCAGATAACCACTGGGAAGGTTCATAAGCACAAAACTGATATTTTGTAATATCCTTCATTTTTATTATACTGCCAAATCTTTC
This sequence comes from Rhinophrynus dorsalis, assembly GCA_037306005.1. NCBI lineage: Eukaryota > Metazoa > Chordata > Amphibia > Anura > Rhinophrynidae > Rhinophrynus > Rhinophrynus dorsalis. The sequence goes on along the minus strand of JBBDGT010000380.1, from coordinate 45,805 downwards.
ATGCGTATATTTCTTATGTAGTGCAGGGATTTGTAAGTAAAATCATTATGATTAGATATGAGGAGCATTTTCACAATTGTGCTTCAACACTGACCCCTATGCCAATGAGCAGTGATTGGTGAAAGTAGTAGAGCAGCTTAATGTAATGCAATGCTTATAAAGTAGTGCAATTGCATTGCCCGGTGCTGGATCCAGTGTGAATTGTTTAGTTTCTCGCCTCAAGAGATAGGTATTGAGTTGATCTTTATATCCATATCTTAATAACTTCCTCTGCCAGAATAGTCTGCCAGCTCCAACCATTTGCTATTGGAGATAAGAGGGAGCATTAAGTTGGTGAAGAAGCAAAGCAGATAGACTTTCCCTTATAATGAACCCTAATTCGGTGTGAAATATAACATGTTTCTTATTGTTTACATAGCTGAAAAAATACGTTCAAAATGCCAAAACTATTTAAAGAGAAGAAGTCATCAGGAGAAGCTTTCAGAGAGACAAGCAGAACAAGAAAAGTCTGGGAAGCAGATGTCTGGAGATTTGAAGAAGTACTTGACCTCTCACAAAATCCAAAAGCAAGATACTCCTGCATCTGAACCAGTTTCCAGTGTGGGAGATGATCCAGTACACATGGATATTGATGAGGAATCATCAGCAGCAGCTGCATCATACAGACAGCCCATCACAGCCCAAGAAGATGCTAATCTTGATGATACAAATGCAGAGGAAAGACAAGAACAAGGAGATGAGCATCCTTCAACATCAAATGTACTCTCTCTTTACCTTGAAAAGACAGAAGGATCAAGTGATGAAGAAAGAGAAGAACTGGTGCAGGAGGAACAATCTTCTACTTTGGAGACTCATGATTTGTCTGATCCAGCTGTTTGGCCAGCTGTTCTCACCACCTCACTAAGGGATGCTATTATCACGAAAGGTCCTGCAAAGCAAAAAACTAATTTTTGTTTTTCCCAAAGATGCATCCAATAGATACTTTACTAAAGCAAATTATAAGCGATGGCTGACAAACGGAGAAGAAACCTACAGAAACTGGCTGGTTTATTCTTTAAGTTGGAAAAAGTGTTTTGTTTTTGTTGTAAGCTATTTGCAACTAAAATAACTACAAATTTGACACGCGGAGGCTATAATGATTGGAAGAACTTATCTCAAAATCTTTGCATTCATGAAATGTCTGCTTCTCATCTTGTTGCTGTAAGAGACTAGAATGGACTTTCTAGAAGACTTGGATCAGGAAAAACAATATATGCTGCTTACCAGAGATTTTTGACCGCAGAAACACAACATTGGCAAAATGTTGTTAAGCAGCTTGTAGGCATTGTAAAGTTTCTTGGTCGGGAGTGCTTGGCTTTCAGAGGTAGCAGCAATACATTATATACTGAAAATAATGGAAATTATCTACATCTTATGGAAACAATGGCCACATTTGATATGCTTATGCAGGAACATCGGAAAAAAAATCAAAAATAAGAACATTTTACAACATTATTTGGGGAAGAACATTCAAAATGAACTAATCAGCCTTATAGCCCAATAAATAACAAGACGTATTCTGCAGTTATTGAAAAATGCAAAGTATTATTCAGTTATACTTGCACCCCAGACATTGCTCACATTGAACAAATGACTATAATTGTTATTTTTGTGTCCATCAAGGAAGGGCAGTCTTCTACTGCTGAACCAGAGGTCTGTATAGAAGAAAGATTTCTAGGTTTTATCCAAATCCAAAACTCAACTGGAGAAGGTCTGACTAAGGCAATTTTGATTGAACTTGAAAAGCTTAAGATTCCCCTTGGTGATATGAGAGGAAAGGGATATGATAATGGTTCAAATATGAAAGATAAACACCAAGGCATTCAGAAAAGGATCCTTGATTTAACCCCTTAGTGAAAATGAACTTACCAGGTAAGTCATGAAAAAATTTCACTTAGTGACAGACGACTTACCTGGTAAGTCCAGGATGTCATTCGCTATAATGAAACAAAAAAAAAACCCCTGTCATTAAGTGCCGGTCGCGTGCACGCGCAGCTGGTCACTACGGGGTTAAACTCACGTGCCTTTTATGTTCCCTGCAGCGCTCATACTTTAAATCTTGTGGTGAATGATGCAGCCATGTCATGCAGGGATGCAGCAACATTCTTTTCTGTTGTGCAGAAAATGTTTTTTTTGTCAGCATCCCCACTTTGTTGGAATGTCTTGAAGAAGCACATTGGTAGACTAACAGGAAAACCTTTGTCTGACACAAGATGGTCTTCAAGAATAGATGCTTTTCGTCTGTTTAGGTTCCAGGTTGGAGAAATTTATGATGCTTTGTCTGGTTTCTAGAGCTGACTCACATACAGCAATGGCACAATCTGATGCGGAATCTCTTGCAAAAGAATTAAATAACTTTAGTTTTTGTGTTTCATTGTATTGTGGTATAACATACTAAATAGAATTAACTTTGTCAGCAAGCATCTTCAATATATCTTCCAGATGTGATTGATGTTTTGGAATCCACATCTACCATTTTTAGGGATTATCGTTCAGATAAAGGATTTGAAGATTTGCTGGAAGAGGCTAAGGAACTAGCGATATAAATGGAAATTGATCCTGTGTTTCCCCCTTTGCTGTGGCAAATAAAGAAAGAGAGGATGTTTTGTTACGAAGCTCCAGATGATACAATTGCTGATCCTGCACAAACATTTAAAGATGGGTGATTTTACATAATTGTGGATGTATGCTTTAATTCTCTTCAGAGATTTGAGCAGATTAAACATAACAGCAGACACTTTCAATTTCTTTGAGATTCAGAAACTTAAAAATGTACCACAGGAAACAATGATGAAGTACTGTCTAGATTTGCAGAATGTTTTGACTGATAAAAGCTCAGAAGATTCTGATCTGGATGGAGCACAACTTTGTGAATCTTGGCCCCTGTCTTGATACCTGCAATGACACCTACTCAAATTCTGGCATACGCAGCTAAAAATGGCTTTGCTCCCAATGTCTTCATTGCACTTCGCATACTATTGACATTGCATGGGGCAGGGGTTTGGGGGGCATCAAAATGCACCTTTGCCTGTGTTGGCAAAAATCTTTGCACCGGCCCTGGCTCCAAGAAGGGTGCAACATTTTTAAAGGATACTGAAGTATGGTTTATTTTTCACAAGGTGTACACGAACAAGAATGTGACCTTCCTTTGATACTGTCCTTTCTTCAAGATGGTGTGAGATCCCTTAAAGTGTTAGTAATGTCTAAAAAAAACTTTTTTTGCATTTAGAAGAGCTCAAAAAGCTGATCTAAATGCAAAAAACCGTATCTCTCAAACCGCTATGGTTTAACCCCTAGAGTGCCAGGTGGGTACAATGTACGAGTTTGGACAGCTGTACCCGCTGTGCCAAGCTCGTACATTGTACCCACTAAAATGCGGTCACTGCATGAGCCGGTATAACCGGCATGCAGTGGGCGCATTTAAAAAAAAAAAAAAAGCTGGGCAATTGTGGGGGAACATGAGGATCATGAGGAGTTCATGTCCCCCCTGTTATTGATCTCCCAGCCGATCGCGCTGGGAGATCAATAAAAGAAGAGGAGAAGCGCAGCAGAAGCGCACAGCTTCTCCTCTTCCGTCTCTCCTACCCGAACTTCCGGGTAGGAGTGGGCGGGACCGGGGGAAGCCTCCCAACGTCATCAGTGGCATGGTCACTGATGACGTTGGGGTAGTTTCCCCGGTCCCATTCACTCCTACCGGTGGTAGGAGAGAAGGGCAGGAGAGCTTTTGCTCTCCTGCAAGTCGCCTTATTGATCAATAACTGGGGGGACAACAGGAGGGGTCCTGATGTCCCCCACGAGGTCTGAAGTTAAAAAAAAAAAAAAAAAAAGCTAAGTAACCCTGTGAGTGCCGCAGGCACTCACAGGGTCATTTCTTTGGTTTGGTTTTTTTTTTTTTGAAAGACCTCATTGGGGGATCAGGGGGGATCCTGATGCCCCTCAATGAGGTCTATTATTAAAAAAAAAATAACAATTTTTTTTTAACCCTGTATGTGCCACAGGGGGGGTCCAATGCACCCCCCCCCCCTCCTGTGGCACACACAGGGCTTCTATCATTACTTTGTTACTAGAGATTGTTGGGGGGCCATCAGGATTGGTCCTGATGGCCCCCCAAAAAGCTCTGATTACAAAGTAATAATAAAAAAAATTAACCGTCTGAGTGCCAGAAGGGTCCAATGCATTGCTTTGCAATGCGCTGGAGACCCCTTTGGCACTCACATGGACATTTATTTTGATTCCTTTTTTTTTTTTTTTTTTAAGACCTCATTGGGGGGAATCAGAGGGGTCCTGATACCCACCAATGAGGTCCATAATAAAAAAAAATGTAAAGAAAAAAAAATTAACCCTGTGTGTGCCACAAGGGGGGCCAATGCAGCCCCCCTTCTGCGGCACACACAGGGCATTTATCATTACTTCGTTATCAGAGATTGTTGGGGGGCCATCATGATTGGTCCTGATGGCCCCCCAACAAGCTCTGATTACCAAGTAATGATAAAAAAAAAATTAACCCCCTGAGTGCCACAAGGATCCAATGCATTTCTTTGCAATGCACTGGAGACCCCTGTGGCACTCTCAGGGTCCCTCTGTTTGTGGACATATATATATATTTTTTTACTAAGACCTCATTGGGGAGGGATCAGGGGGTCCTTATATAATAAAAAAAAAAAATATTAAAACACAAATTAACCCTGTGTGTGCCACTAGGAGGGGAGTTCAATGTGACCCACTTCCTGTGGCACACACAGGACTTTTTATCATTACTTTGTGATCAGAGCTTGTTTGGTGGCCATCTGAATACAAAGTAACGATAAAATTAACCCTTTGTGTGCCACAGGGGCCCAAATGCATTGCTTTGCAATCCACTGGACCACCCCCTTTATTTTTTATTTAGACCTCATTGTATGGGTTCTGATGCCCCCAACGAGGTCTACACAAAAATATTGTGGGAAAAAGCCCCAAAAAATGCACGTGCAACAGAAGGGAGGGGGTCCAACACAGTGCTTTGTATGAGGGGACATACATTGCACACTGGTAGTCACAGATCTCCCATACACACTATCAAACACTGCCCCACCATCACCACCATCCTTGCTCCTCTGCTCATACCCACACACACACTGCCTAATCCCTCACCCTCCCACATACTTTGTTACACTTGTAGTCACAGGTCCGCACATACACCGGCTGACGCCATAAAATCACACATACACTGTTTGCTTTACCATTTCTGTTTCACTGGTAGCTACGCTCCTGTAGCGTAAATTGGTATGTCAACCCACAGCAGTGGGGTACCATTTTTCTTAGGCTGGCAAGAAGTCCTCCTAGGAAATCCCACGCCATTGAACCATTTTAGTATCTTTGAAGTGACTGATGTGTAAAACAAATTTTTTTTTCCTGTAGCACCATATTCTGGAAATAGTTGTGCCAACTAACTTAGGGGTAAAAAGGCAAGTGACCCCTCATTAGATGCGACAGGTTGTCTTCTTTCCAAAATGGTATGGTTTATCTACCTTTTCTTCAGTTCTGAAGGTGTTATAGCCATTTTCGTACAGGCAAGTCAGGTTTGAGAAAATGTTAGAAACATCAGAGGTTGTAGTAGGTGTAGTTTTCTACTTCTAGCACCCCCTAAGGTAGTTCAACTCATACCAATGGGGTGTCGTTTGACTCCTAAGAGCACTACCAAACAAATGCAGTTGAAAATTCCATGGTTTTCACAGCGCTCCATACATTTGAAGGGGCAGAAATGTAAAAAAATGCAATTTTGTTTCCTATATCGCCTCCTTCTGGAAACATTTATGCACACCAGTATTGGGGTAAGAAGGCAAGTGACCCCTCATTAGATGCGGCAGGTTGTCTTCTTTCCAAAATGGTATGGTTTATCTACCTTTTCTTCAATTCTGAATGTGTTATAGCCATTTTTGTACAGGCAAATCACATTTGAGAAAATGTTAGAAACATCAGAGGTTGTAGTAGGTGTAGTTTTCTACTTCTAGCACCCCCTAAGGTAGGTCAACTCATACCAATGGGGTGTCGTTTGACTCCTAAGAGCACTAGCTAATGAATGCAGTTGAAAATTCCATGGTTTTTACAAAGTTCCATACATTTGAAGGGGCAGAAATGTAAGAAAATGCCTTTTTTTTCACTAGCGCCACCTCCTGGAAGCATTTGTGCATACCAGCCTTTGGGTAAGAAGGCAAGTGACCCCTCATTAGATGCGGAAGGTTGTTTTCTTTCCAAAATGGCATTGTTTCTCTACCTTTTCTGCATATCTATTATGGTTATAACCATTTTAGTGCAAGCAGATAATTTCAAAAACAAAAGTGTCAGGTTTACGTACTTGTTCCTAGCACCCACATATTGTATGTTAACCCACACAAATAGGCTACCATTTTTCTCATGTTGGTAGTAGGTACTGAATACAGCAGGAAATGTTATGGTTTTCAAAGATTTTAGTATCTTTGAAGTGGTGGAAATGTAAAAAAACATGTATTTATTCCCATAGCGCCACCTTTTGGAAATATTTGTGCACTTCAGCCCAGGGGGTAGAAAGGCAAGTGACCCCTCAATTGATGCAGGAGAATGTCTACTTTCCAAAATGGTATACCTTTTATACCTTTCATTCATGTCTCTAACAGTTATGGACATTTTAGTACAAGCCGCCATTTTCGAAGAAGCAAACAGGTGGTAGGTGTAGTGATGTGCTTCTGGCACCCCTAAGGTAGGTCGACTCATTCCAGTGGGGTGTCATTTTTCTCCTAAGAGCACTAGCTAATGAATACAGTTGGAAATGCCATTGTTTTCACAAATTTCAGTACATTTGAAGGGGCAGAAATGTAAGAAAATGCCTTTTTTTTTTCATTAGCGCCACCTTCTGGAGGCATTTGTGCTCTCCAGGCTTGGTAACAAGGCAAGTCACCCATCATTAGATGCGGTAGGGTGTCTTCTTTTCAAAATGGTATGGTTTGTGTACCCTTTCTTCACTTCTGTAGTTGTTATAACCATTTGTGTACAGACAAGTAACGTTTGAGAAAATGTTAGAAAAATTTGAGGTTGTAGTAGGTGTCGTTTTGCACTTCTAGCGCCCCCTGAGGTAGTTAAACTCATACCAATGGGGTGTCATTTTTCTCCTAAGAGCGCTAGCTAATGAATACAGTTGGAAATGCCATGGTTTTCACAAATTTACGTACATTTGAAGGGGCAGAAATGTATGAAAATGCCTTTTTTTTTCATTAGCGCCACCTTCTGGAGGCATTTGTGCACTTCAGGCTTGGGGTAACAAGGCAAGTCACCCATCATTAGATGCGGCAGGGTGTCTTCTTTTCAAAATGGTATGGTTTGTGTACCCTTTCTTCACTTCTGTAGTTGTTATAACCATTTGTGTACAGACAAGTAATGTTTGAGAAAATGTTAGAAAAATTTGAGGTTGTAGTAGGTGTCGTTTTGCACTTCTAGCGCCCCCTGAGGTAGTTAAACTCATACCAATGGGGTGTCATTTTTCTCCTAAGAGCACTAGCTAATGAATACAGTTGGGAATGCCATGGTTTTCACAAATTTCAGTACATTTGAAGGGGCAGAAATGTAAGAAAATGCTTTTTTTTTCATTAGCGCCATCTTCTGGAGGCATTTGTGCACACCAGGCTTGGGGTAAGAAGGCAAGTTACCCCTCATTAGATGCGGCAGGTTGTCTACTTTTCCGAAATATATAGTTTTATATAGTTATTCCACTGTTTTAGGGTAGTTTTACCACAAAAACCCTAGAATGCGCATTAGTTTATAAAGTTGAAAGTGTAATTTTGCGCTGCTGGTGATTAGGGCTCTACGCTAGCCATGGACGTAGGTAAAACTATACAAATTTGGTATTTTTTTACTCGGGGGACTTGGGGCTTTTTCAAATAATTGAAACTTTTTCAATCAAGGTAAATGTTTTTGATACATATTATGTGATTTTAGGAAAATGAGTAAATTTTCACTTTTTTTTGTCATTATGACATCATAGCTTTTTGCACGATGTAAAATTCTCTTCATGTAAGGTACCACGAGAAAGCCCAATTCGTTCTGAAAAAAACAATATATAGTTTTCCATATTTAACTAAAAATCCCCAGAGGAAATCAAGCATAAACAGAAGGATAGCAAAAATGCTGAAAAAGTGTCTGGCCTGCAGGGTACAGGAAATGGCCCAAGCCTCTGGCACTGAAGGGGTTAAGAGATACGGGCGTTTTAAGTTTGATTTCTCCTACTGACAGCTGTAAAGCTGTCAGCAGGAGATTTGTGTCGGTTGACACGGAGGCGCTTTGAGAGTGCCGGGATCTCGTTACTTACACGGAATCCCTTCAATGGAATGGTCTAAAACATGTGCCTAGTGTTCAGGCACATGTTTTAGACCATTCCAATAAAGGGATTCTGTGTAAGTAACGAGATCCCGGCACTTCTCAAGCGCCACAGTGTCGACCGACACGAATCTCCTGCTGACAGCTTTACAGCTGTCAGTAGGAGAAATCAAACTTCAAACTTTTTTGCATTTAGATCAGCTTTTTGAGCTCTTCTAAATGCAAAAAAGTTTTTTTTAGACATTACTATCACTTTAAGGTTAAGATTTCAGCACTCTTATATTCCAGAGACTGACTGCTGTCCTCCTGGATGTCAAGCTGTTTCTTCAAGAGGTGGCTCATGCCTTCCCCTTCATTCAAGGATCCCACTCCTCTGCACAGGCCTCCTTTTGCCTTCATCTGTTCTTCCATTGATGCTCAAGATGGTTTTCATCTTGGCAGTTGTCTCTGTGCTGCCATCCTCTGCGTTACAAGCCCATTCTTACAAATTGTCCTTCCTGGTGTTTCATCAGGACAAGGTGATACTTAGTACTTCTCACCAGTTTCTTCCTTAGGTGGTCTCCGGGTTCCACATCAATCAGGAGAAAGTATGGTTTGTAGCTTGGCTCTTGGAAACCTGGAGTGTCAGATAAACCTAAGCAAACCCTATTCCATGTGAGTGGAAAAGGAGAAAGGAATTTTGATAGGTAAGGTTTGCAGAAAGTATAACACTCTTGATAACGCGTTCATTTTGATATTCACTTGGCCAAACCAGGGTAGATACAAAGGTTCCTACTAACGTAGGTCCTGCCATATCGATCACAGAAGAGGATGGAAGTTGTGAGTAAATACTTTGGCTAAAAATGGCACCTTTTTAGCCCCAAATTATTTTATAAAAAGACTAGGCCACTTGAAGGGCTAGAGGCTCTTCAACCCCCCTCAAAACAGAAGGGTGTATATCAATATTCAGAGCTTCAGATTTAGAAAATTTAATTTTAAAAACAGAGAGCAGAAAAGGCTGGATGGTGACTGCAAGGAAGACCTAGTCCGCAAACATCGCTAGTTTGGATCAGTACACCCCACTGGAACCCCGGAAATGCTATTGTTCTGGCGTATACATTGAGCCATGGGCTCCATAATTAAAATAAATAAGAGCGTCGAGAGGGGACAACAAACACATTCTATTCGAAATCTGGAACCTATTGGCGTAGAGGGATAAGACATACTTAATAAACGAGGGACCAAATCCATAAGCCCAAAACTTGAGTGTGAGGAAAACAACTTGGTATTTGGTAGCAGAGAGGGAATGCAAGATATTGATTAGTTTCCTACTATTATCCCTTGCCTCCCTACCAAGTGTAAAACCAGTCTGGTCCAGATTTATTAAAAAGGGGAGTAAAGGTTTGACTTACTCCTCCAGGATCTTGGCAAACATCTTAAAATCCAGATTGAGAAGAGTGATCAGACTGTAACTCGCACTGATGGAGCGTTTTGGGGAGAACCGCTATTTGAGACTCGAACAAAAAAGGATGAAGAGCATTCCCTTCTGGAAAGGCCGCATAGGCCTCCACCAAAAGAGGCTTATGTAAATCTGGCAAAGCTTTGTAATACACCTGGGAGAATCCATGGAGCACAGGGCTTTTCCTTTGGGGTAGATATTTCATTGCCTGAAGAACTTTGTGTAGAGAAAAGGGCTGTTCCAAAACATCAAGCATCAATACAAGGATCTCTCTGGTGAGCTATTCATTTAATACACGTAGAGTCGTCTGATTGAGAAAGGTGCTCTGAAGCCAAGTATTCCTGAATCTGAGCAGTTAGATTAGGTTTTTGGGGCTAAGGTAGTAGTTAAGATGTATAGGTCAGCATAGAAAGCCCAGAAAGCATTTGCTATTTCAACTTTGTCGTAAGTCAAAGAATTTGGGGAGTGTTTGAAACACGGAATATCAAGGGAACACATATCTGGATCTCCTCTGTCGAGCGAGAGAGCCCACCTTGTTACACTGTTCGAAAAGCACCTGATTGGTTTTGAGGAATGATTTCTCAATACGAAGTTGCAAAAGGGACTTCAGTTTGAGCCGTAATTGCCTAATATGCTGTAGAAACCCCGAAGAGCCCAGAGCATTTATGTTGCATTTCCAATAGGGAGAAATAACAAATAAGCAACTTTTTCCCTGCTTTTTTCTTTTCAAGGCTGCCCATTTGATGAGTTCATCTCTGATCACACACTTATGAGCAGCCCAAACTGACAAATGGATCATACCACCAATAGAATTATCAGTAATCTAGTTTTTGATAGCTATTTTGATTGCTGCTATAACATCCAACTGTTGCTATAGAGCTTCCTCTAGTCTCGACTGTGGCAGAGCAAGGCCTCCTGATAGCAAGCATGTGCAGTTGAAGGACAATAGAGTCATAATCTGACAAGATAATGTTGCCTATAGATGCTGCCTACATCAAATCATGCAAATAATGGAGAAGAAAAAAGTGGATGTCAGAAAAAGGTATAGTTGTGATGATTCCGAATGAAAGAAGCCAGAGGAGCAATCTAAAGTGGGATGCAAAGGAGCATTAATACCCCCAAAAATACAGTAGCCGAACCAAGGAAAGCCTGGGAGTAAAACAAGTTTGTAAAGTTTAGTTCCTGGGAATCCGTAAAGTTAGTGAGTTGGCCGGGGGGTGGGAGGAATGGAGAGCGGGAGAAGAGAAAAGAGCAGAAAAAGAATAAAGGAAAGAGAAAAAAAAAAAACAAACTCATCTTGGGTTTCAAACCCCACCAAAGACCCAATACAGAATATTAAAAGACGTCGAAACAGAGGCCCAAACGAAAGAAAAGAGATCCACCCAAATAAAGAACATCCCCATCTGCACGTATAAATGAAGGCAAACGCATACCCTAACCACAACCGAACCCAAGGCCCTCAGGAACATTAATCAGAAGCACACCTAGCCCACCCATTACGTCATCAGCTCAACTATTGCGTAGCCCGGAGGGGGGATCCTCCCCAATAGCTCAGTAGGGTTCAAGAGAGGAATCCTGGACTGATGGCTGCTCCCTCTGCACCATCAATCAATTTCCCATTCCCAAAGAGACAATGAAGCACAGTCAAACAATATAGCAATATAAAACACTATAAAAGAACTCAGCAGAGGGCATCCATAAGCACCACCTTCCAGCCTAATTCCATCCCCAACGCGATACCTAATCTAACACCCCCTGTCGTGTCAAACACCTACGACACCCTGGGAGTACTAGACAGGCCCCAGTGAAGGTGGTCAATAGAGAGAAATGGTGCCCAATATCCAGCCCCGTGGACCATGCCAGCCCTCACCAACAGCCAATCAGCACCATCCACTGGGGTGGTCGACAACTCATAAACCCCACTGACCCCCACCAAATAAGCCATAACCCCCCCCCCCCCCAAGATTTATAGTCCCCTTGTAGCGTAGCACCTGAGTAGACTGCTCATAAGGAAACCATCAAAATCAGGGGATAACTTCCAGGAATATCTGATATGCCGCTGTGCCTACACTTCTGTCACCATTGGATGGTGAGCTTAGAAAGATCCTGGAAACACTTACTTCAAAATTGATAGAGGAATGCACCCAGTCCTGGAAAGAATGGAACAGGAGAATAATGTTTCTAGGGGCTTCAGATATGGGACTCCTGGGCTGCAACACCCGATGAGCTGGCATAGACATCCGCATTGGTGAGCTTGCGGAACAGGCATTAGAGGAAGCCAAGTAGGTGCTCCTGGACAATCAACTCTAGAATTCCCTTAATTCTCAGATTGCAACAATGCTGGAAGAGAGCAGATAAAGTTCTGAGGTGGTCAGAGAACAATCTGAAAGCCTTAACAGCTTACCATATTTCAGGAGCTTTGACTTCCTCAGCAGGGCTCCCCTGGATCAGGGGGAATGGTCTCTGAATCAGGAGGTGTTCAATCAGATCATCCACGGATGGGGATCTCCATCTATGGATCTGGTGACTTGAAGGCGCAATACAAAAAGTGCAAGCTATTTTACCAACTTGAAAGACCTTTCAGCACTGGGACAGGATGTTCTGAAATTCAAATGGGATTTTCACCTGGCCTGTGGGACAGGGCAGAAGTCATCAGTAACAGCCCCGAGATGGCCAAGGATTGTGTTGTTTCCATATCTGATAATGCTTTAAATGGACTATCCTTGGCCTCTTCCAGTCAAGAAATACCTCCTTATCCAGGGTCCAATACTGCATCACAATCCAGCCTTTTTGAAATGGCATGGAGGTTGAGAAAGGATTATTACAGTTCAGGGGATTATTGGAACCTGTGGTTGACATTTGTTCAGGAAGGAAGGCTTTTGCTTCCAAAGTTTATTGTAGAGTTTGGAAAACATCCAGAGATTGGTGCCAGAAAATTAATATCTCATGATCTTCTATTGATCAAGATTTATGCATTTCTTGCAGAAATGATTTGAGGCTGGACTCCTCTATTTCTGCCCTATTTGCATTGTATGCTACTCATTTTGCAGATAATGACCTGTTGAAGAAATATACAAGGCAATTGATAAAGTCAAACCACGCAATAGGAATATTGTCCTAGATCAGCTATCATATTCTACCAAATTTTAACCTCTTTCGGATTCTAGTTTCAAGGCCCTAAACTTGACGGCTATTGCCTCTGCCAGGAGAGTGAGATCCAGGCTCTTAGGGTAGGACAAAGCCATTTTCAGATCCAAGGTTGTCTCAAGCTTCCATTATAATCAAGATAATGTTCTCTCACCCTTTTGATCAAATCCAAAAGGAGGAAAACCAGAGATAAAGATATCATATTTGCGTGAAGAATTACTTCCTCTCAAGTCTATTAAGGCACATGCTACAAGATCTGTTTCAACCCCCTTGGCACCTCATTATTCACATTTATCAAGCATTATCATTTGGATGCTCAAGCTTCTTCAGAGGCCAGTTGTGGCAGGAAAGTGCTCTAAGCAGTAGTTTATTCATGACTATTAACATTGTTCCTTTTTTTCCTCATCACTGCTTTCTGGGGACATAATGTTTCTTTATTGCTTTGGTATGTACCACTTGCCATGGTCACAGAAGAAATGTGAAATTTACTTACTAATATTTCATTTTCCTCTGTGTTCCTACCTTTAACATATTTATGTTCTATATTTCAGCTTAAACAAATGTTGACTGACGACTTGTTCTGAGGGGCTTCCTTATATGCCATTTTTTGGTCCTACCCAGCTGGAGGGAGGAGACCATATCAATGCTGTGGAGGGACACACAATATAAGGAAACATTAAGTAAATGTCACCATTTTTATATAATAATGATGGATGTTATGAACATCCATCCCCATGCTGATCAATGTTCTTAATGCTGATCAACTTTCTGAAGACCAAGGGTGCTTATATGGTCAAAAAAGTGAATCCCTGGCTTGACAGTGAAAGTCCAAATTATTGACCAGACTTTGTACTCAATAGTTAAACCTCCTATATCAGTGGTTCTCAAGCAGGGTGATGTTGCTCAGGGTACCCCTTCTTTTTTATAAAGACTTTGACAAAATGTGAATGAAGAGTTTCAATAGTATAGTTTTTAATGGAAAGTGTTATGCACATGTTTGTTTTTGAGAGAGCTAAAAGTTACTATAAATTTATGTAGTTGTAACCCTCAATAATCCTTGACAATTACTCTGTAAAATATTAGGTGTATCCTGGAAATTCTAGACTGTGTTACGGATGGCTTGAACAAAGAGATTGAAATTACCAAACAGTATTGTTTCCTTAGGATTCTATGAGAGAAAAAAAAGCACAAAGGTGGGCACTAATGGTGCCTTGTAACTGTTATGCACACTGTGGTAACAACTAAGTAAAAAGTATATTCACATTTAGTGATGGTTAGATGCAGCATATACCTTTAATTGAATAGCAAGCTTATGGAAAATATTCTGCCTGTTTCTGTTCAGGTCTTCCTCTATTTCAGCAACTTTCCAGAAAAAAAAAAATCTTAAAACCATCTTAAAATGCATAAAAAAAGCTTTTGAATAAAAATATACTATAATATATATATTGCCCCTTCATGTTTCTCAGCATGCACAACCGCTTTCTCAGATGGACCATTTACTGTTGTTTTTCTCTTTGTGAATCTTTATTTTTCCTTAGTATACTGAATGCTCTCCTATTTTTACTTTACAAGTAAGAGTCTGGAACATTTGTGACTTTGCATCACATTTCTTCTGCACAACCCTGTTACTTTTTTGCAATCTTTTAAAATGGGTTATCAATAAGCCCAAATGAAATCCTTCAGATAAAATATCCTAACATGTTAAATCAGAACTATAAATATGTATCTGGCTGAACTAAATATATTTCCTTTATTGCATCCTGTATATTTATTATTATTTAAAACTGGTAATTTTTAAGTCCAAAAAACTAAAGGCTACGTTATTTTCTTCCAGTGGAATTTGAGCTGCGAAGGGAGATCAAGCGGCTACAAGGTTACAGAGTAGCAGGAATCAAAGCATTTTACAGTAAGTAAATACATTTATATATGTAAAGTGCAGAAAGTCCAGCAAAAGTTCAACAAAACACATTTTTGACCCTCCAAAAAAAAATGCATGAGGAAGAAATGCCAGCATATAGTACCAGTACAGTAAGTGAAGATCAAGACCGACTGGTATCATAGTATTGTATTATAGGACAGCAATCAAATGGAGACCTGCCTCATCTTGTGGATTGTGAAGCTTGGCCGCAGATGTTTTTTAACTCAACTTTCCCCTGCACCCAAGTAATAAAAATAGAAAACAACAAAACACTAAAAAAAACTAAAACAACGCTAATAAAGAGAATAGCCATTGAAAAACAGCAGTGCAACCCATCAACAGTGTCAGTAGTACAGTTGACCTAGAGCTGAGTCCATCTTGTGGGTCCAGAGGAAAAGGAGTAGTTGTTTATGTGTATTTTGCAGGAACCTGGAGATAGAATGGTTGTGGATGGGGGGGGATAATTTAGTGGGTGTTCCAGTCTAGATCTGAGAAGTGCTGGGTAACATTTGCAATGTAGCTCCTTAATTGGAAGTAGAAGAATAGTGAAATGGTGAGTTCAAGGAACTTGAACCTTATTGGTTGCATGTCCAGGACATGTCTCACAGACGCATCCAGGGATAAGTGTATCCTACCGTAGCCTGTCCAACCCCACTGAAGTTTCTGGCAAGGGAGCAGATCGATTAAGTACTGAAGAGATAGGTGGAGTCTGCATCTAGTCATTTGCCAGGCAAAAATTATGGTGTGAGAGACTATGTTGTGTTTGGAGTATAATTCCTAATCTATAGAGGAATCTGTAAGAATATTTTTCTGTGCACCAATCTATTGCTTGTCAGAAGAAAATATATATTGTAGTTACAAGTGTGTCATTGATTAAGGCTTCTGTTAGTTTTGGGTTGTTGCAGTTCACCAAGCTAATTTTTTTGTTTTTATCTTGCCATATAAAGGAACAGATGTGTCTATTCAGTAGTTGTTATTAATAAGGTCAAGAATTGCAGCGGGTATAGTAATTTGGGGAAGCTAGTAATTTTGAACGAATTATATGGAGGATGCTCCCAACCACGCAATTCACCAGTGACTTTAATAATTGTTGGTGTGATATTCAGCTTGTATAGTCTGATAGTTTTTCAGAATGGTGATAATCA
Source organism: Rhinophrynus dorsalis (assembly GCA_037306005.1). NCBI lineage: Eukaryota > Metazoa > Chordata > Amphibia > Anura > Rhinophrynidae > Rhinophrynus > Rhinophrynus dorsalis. The sequence goes on along the minus strand of JBBDGT010000380.1, from coordinate 29,793 downwards.
GATATTGAATGGAATTGGGCACCCACCCAGAGCCGGCCCTTACTTGGGTCCCGGTGGGTCCATGGACCCAGGCAGCACTCTGACAGGGGAGGCAATTTGCTGCCTCCAGGCATGATATTTTGTGTGTGGTGCGTCTGGGAGCACTGTTTCGGCAGACACTGGGCAGACCTTGTTGAAGCAGCCACAGTCAAAACAGAATTCTTATTGCTTAGCGCTCGCCCGGCTCTCTCTCCCCTTCTCTGCGTGTAGAATGGAGCACACAGAGAAGAGGAGAGCCGGCCCAGCGCTAAGTAATATGAATTCTCTTTTGACTGTGGCTGCTTCATAAAAGTCTGCCCAGTCTCTGCTGGAACAGTTTACTATTTGATAGGGTGACCAGACGTCCACGGTATCCAGGGACAGTCCCCGGATTGAGGGCACTGTCCCCAGCTCGAATGTGTCCCCAGATCTACTTTACAACTAAATATGCAGCGCAGGGCCAGACGAACATCTGTGGGTTAAGATATGAATTTTCTCACATTATTTTCTGCATTTCACATCCAGAGCCGTAAGGTTAAAGTAACACCATAACAAATCTGACTAAAATACTACTATTTACAACATTTACCAGCAAATCGAGTAACATGAAAAAATTCAAAGCACTATCACTCACCTACCACTATATCAGCTAACTGTGTAAGCCATTTTTTTTACTAGTGCAACTTATACATATCCACTACGCAAGTAAGCACTCTAGCATTCCAGGGGTTAATATATGCAGCTAATACACAGGACAACTATATATTTGTCTTAAGTGTTATATTTTTACAGCTTTAACAGCGTTGCTGTTAACAATATAATCTAGTCACACATAAAACGCTATCATTTGCATGGGTAAGCCTCCCCCCAATCAATAATTTGTCTAATTTGTCTGTTTGGCTATAGTCTTCTTGAGCCTACTATAAGGCTCTTTGTGCATCTGATATGCCTTTTACTTTTATTGATTTTTTTTTTTTTTTTTTTTTTTTTTTTTTTTTTTATGACTAATAATCAGAGCCAGCCCTTACATGAGTCCCGGTGGGTCCATGGACCCAGGCGGCACTCTGACTGGGGCGGCAGTTTGCCACCTCCAGGCATGATATTTCGTGTGCAGTGCGTCCGGGAGCACGTTTCCAGCAGACACTGGGCAGACCTTGATGAAGCAACCACAGTCAAAACAGAATTCATATTGCTTAGCGCTCACCCGGCTCTCTCTCCCCTTCTCTGCGTATAGAATGGAGCACACATAGAAGAGGAGAGCCGGCCCAGCGCTAAGCAATATGAATTCTCTTTTGACTGTGGCTGCTTCATAAAAGTCTGCCCAGTCTCTGCCGGAACAGTTTACTATTTGATAGGGTGACCAGACGTCCCTGGTATCCAGGGACAGTCCCCGGATTGAGGGATCTGTCCCCAGCTAGAATGTGTCCCCAGATCTACTTTACAACTAAATATGCAGCACAGGGCCAGGCGAACATATATGGGGGCACAGTTGAAGAGGCAGAGCAGAACCGCATGCACATCTGCAGCTGCTGTGCCTGACCGTAAGTTACCCATACAGATGGCATTAGATGTGCCCACCGTCCAGTATAATTTTTCTTTCATGTTGTATGCCTATTCGCACTGCAAGATGGACAGTGTGGGCAACGTGGAGGTGGGCAGAGTGGGGAGGAGGACAAGGTGTGGAGGAGGACAGGGTGGGCAATGTGGATGGTGGACAGTGTGTGGGGAAGTGGACAGTGTTGTGGTGAGCAGTGTGGAGGTGGGCAATGTGGAGTTTGACAGTGTGGGCAATGTGGGGGTTAGTGTTGAGGTGGACAATGTGGGCAGTGTGGACTTGGGCAGTGTGGACTTGGGCAGTGTGGAGAGTGGGCAGTGTGGAGAGTGGGCAGTGTTTGGAGGAAGACAGGGTGGGCAGTGAGTGAAAGTGGACAATGTGGGCAGTGTGGAGGTGGACAATGTGGAGTTGGACAGTGTGGGCAATGAGGGGGGTTAGTGTTGAGGTGGACAATGTGGACAGTGTGGACTTGGACAATATGGAGGTGGGCAGTGTTTGGAGGAAGACAGGGTGGGCAGTGAATGGAAGTGGACAATGTGGACAGTGTGGAGGTGGGCAGGGTGGAACGTATGGGCAGTGTGGAGGGGGGCAGGGTGGGCAGTGTGTGAAGGGTGAACAGGGTATGAGGGTGTACAGGGTGTGGGTAGTGTGTCGTGAGGTTGGACAGTGTGTGGACAGCGTGTGGAGAAAAAAAAATGTCCCCGGATTTCATTTAAAAAATTTGGTCACCTTACTATTTGAGGAACTGCTTATATGATGTGTAATCTCCCCAGCCTATTGGTCCATGGTTTCCCAGTGTGGCCACTATGCTGGGCGCTGAACCTGTTACACCTCTCTCTCTTGCTATAACCAACATTTATTAATCATATTTATCCCCCCGCCCATCTCATGAAACATTTCAGTTGTATGTGGTTTTCGGGGCAGGATAGAGGTTAATATAATTATGGATGTGGTGTGTTTGGTGGGCGTGGTTTGGGGGGGCAGCATTTCATCCTTGGACCCAGGCAGCACAATGTCTTGGGTCGGCTCTGAACCCACCTCAAATTTTAGTCAGGAAGGCTCAGAGGCACGATGGATGATGTCAGACACAAGACCTCTGTTTTGTGAAAATTTGAGGCGAAACCCATCACCGGTTCAAACTATCCAATCTTATACAACGTAAATGGGATGGAGATGTGTGGGTCAGATACATGAAGAAGAAGAAGAATAGATGTATACTGTAATGTTAATCGTCTCTCCTCCCACCTCCGTACCCTGGAAAGAGTCTTCATCTGGCAGTTGCCTTAGAAGGGGGTCAAGAGCAGCTGTGACAGTGGACAATACTGGTGCATAGTAACCCCCAACAGCACTGGGTTAGTGTCTAGACCATTTACATGAACAACATCTTGGGGAATGTGTAGAAGATCCATATCCTATTAAGAAAATTTTGCCAAGAAATTGTAATTTTTGAGGAGGTGGATTAAGTGTGTCAAACACTTTTTCAGCATCTAAATTAATTAAAAGGTGTGCCCTGAAGTCTGTTAGCCAACAGTTTTGACAACAATTTGAGGTCTGAGTAAGGTAATTGGCCTATGGGATTGTACTAGCAACAGATCTCTTCCGTTTTGGTATGAGGATAGTCTAGAGTCTGTCATCTCTCCAAGAGGGATGTTAAGATAGATGTCATTAAAAAGTGAATTTAAGTGAGGTAAAAGATGTGGCTGTAGTGTTTTATAGTATTCAGCATCCCTCTGGACCAGGTGTTTTATTGTTATGAGAGGAATGCATGGTTTGTTTTATTTTATCTAAAATGATTTTTGTATGAAGAAGGGCTCTGTGTTTTTGAGATGGGCATTTTGCAAAAACTGAATTCCTTGATGGGAGCCATCTGAGGGGGCTTTTTATAGAAGAGATGGGCATGAAGGGAGGCCTAGAGTAGGATATTGAATCTGTAAAATAGTGTTTGGGTTTAGTCATGCATGTGAATAGGCGTACGATTTTATTTCTCCATTTATAGAACTTGTTCTTGGATTGGACTTTCTCCACTAGCAGAGTTTCTAATAATTGTTTAGGGCGGAGAAAATGTTGTTGGTTTTAAAATTATTTGCAATGTAAGTATCAAAGAGAATAGAGAGTTGTGAGTTAAGTTTGTCAAGGCTATCCTTCCAGCGATTATGTTGTTTTGTTATATATGAAACAATCTGTCCCCTTATCACTACTTTGGAGGTAAGCCAAAAATGTTTGCTGTTATCCAGATAGGCAGTGTTATCGTCTACAAAGTCATCTGGCCTCCAGATATCAGCGGTGGTTAGTAGGAAACCTCCATTGTTTTGTGTGTGGTAGTAAATGTTATGCTGCTTGGAGCATGATCATATATTAGATTGTCCCTATAGATATGTGAGTTATTTTTTTTAAAGAAATGTGTTGATGTGCAGATATATTCAGGTCATGCAAAAGAGTTACGGGCATGAGAGAAATTAGCAAAGTATTTAGTAATAGGGTCTCTTAGTGAGAATGTAGTGCTTAGTAAATGTATACCTTTGTTAGGCTCCATGGTTGCCTGGGATGGTCCCCATGTTATGTCCAGTTTGCTGTCCAGTTTGTTGTCTCCACATATGATAAGAGAAGGGTTATCAATAGAAAACCAAATTTTGTATATTTTAGCATAGAAAGAATATTTATGAAAGGTAAGAGCAAAAATATTTAAAAAGGCATAACTGGTATCATAGAGCTTTAGATGGAGTAGGATGTAGCATCCTTCCTTGTCTACGAGTAGTGAATAGTATCTTATATGTGAGACACTTATATATCAGGATGGCAGCACCTCAAGACTTGTTCCTGTACAGTGTAGATGCAGTTCCCAATGCATTAGTCCCATGCCTGAGGAGATGGTGCTATCCAATACATTAGATGCCTTTAAAATGGGCCTGGATATTTATTTAAAAGAGCATAGCATAGAGGGCTATGTACGTTAGTATTGGGATTAATATTTAGTTAGGGCTTGTTGATCCAGGGAGAATTCTGATTGCCATTTGGAATCAAGAAGGAATGTATTCCCCCCATTCAAGGCAGAATTTGAAATTGCTATATTGAGGGGGGGGGGGTTTGCCTTCTTTTGGATCAATGATGGTAAACAGGAATAGGAAAAGGGTTGAACTGGATGGATGCAAGTCTTTTTTCAACCTAAATTACTATGTTACTATGACTGAAGAATATGTATTAGAAGAGCATGAAAAACAGTGTCAAAATTAGCTGAGAGATCAAGCAAGATAAGTCATGAATCATGATCTTGTGATTTGGCAACATGAAGATCATTGACCACTCTTGTGAGAGAGCAGGTTCAGTGGAGTGAGCAGTGTGAAAGCCAGATTGTAAAGGATTGAGTAGGTCATGTGTGTTTAGGAAGTCAGGCAGACAGGAGTAGGCTAGGCATTTCAAGAGGCAGGAGAGAAACCTGTAGTTAGACGGTGTGTTACTGTCAGATGAATTGTTCTTGAAGATGGTTATTACTATTGCATGTTTGAAGTCTTCAGGAAAGGTTGCTGTGGCAAAAGAGGAGTTAAAAATTTGTAATAATCCCTATTGCAGCAGAGTGCTGTCCGCAGCAGCGGTGAATTCCAGGCCTTCAAATTTGGTAGTTGATGATTAGGCATGATGTGCACCTCGTGGTAGAGAGATCCTCACTTATGGATCTGTGGTATGATGAAATGTGTTGCAAAGGCTCTGTGGCGTAGATCAGTGCGCAGCATTTCCACTCCTCAGGCACCAGATACACTGGTTTTAGCTCCAGTCCTTAGAAAAGTAGAGTAGTTCCACAACATGGGTATGGGCATACTTGGTGCTTTTCCCCAAGCAGAAAGACAAATCGTGAGATGTCTGAAATTGTATCTTAGGCAGGTGGGCTTTGGATTGTCTGCTCAGATGTGGTGCAAGGCTAAAAGAAGTCCATCTTAGTTCTATTTTTGACTTTTTATATAAAATCTATTGTGATAAATCTTTTTTTGGAACTAATATTTTAACTTGTATATCATTGATGTAAACATAATATTGGATAGGATAGTAATATGTGATGAACAGTGAGAGTGTGTGGAAGGCATGTGTGTCCCTAAGATTATTCCGTATAGATCTTAATCCTTTGAATGCTAGAAGGGTATCCACCACATTGCTTTGCAATGCGTTTGGATACCCCTCTGACATGCTGTGATGTTGAATGCTACAGCCTGAAGATGGCACTAGCCTGTGTGCCATCCATTTCTCAGGGCTGCTAGCACTACCTCCCTACTGGGAGTTGATCAGCATGACTGTTAAGGCTCCCTTTGATCTGCAGTCGTCTCTGGCATTCCCATTATTAATGTACAGATCCAATCACCAGTGCTGTTCTTTGTTTCTTGGATCCATTCACCCCTGCTGTTCCCTTTGCTCCCTTTGCATCTCCTTATGGCCCCTCCAGGGCAGTGGACTAATTTTAGTGGCTGTGGCTATAAAACTGCTCCAAAAGACAGTGACTATGTTCTTTATGCGTATTCCTGAGACTAAGCTTTGGCAGTTTGTTTTTTTTTATCACATGTCCTGCAACTCCTCCCTCCTGGCCGACCCTCCACCTCAATTTCTAGTAGTTCATCACTTTCTCATGCCCACACTCTTGCTTAACCCCCAGTTACACCCTTCCTTGCCCCCAGGGTTTCTCAATCTAATCAAAAAGTAACAAACCATGTAAAAGTGCAATGCTTAAAAGTGAATTGTGTTAAATTGATGATGCATGCATTTCGGTGCTGCTTAAAATATGTTAAAATGTGTGTATTTGTTTTGCATATTCTAATAAAGATTATTTTCAACTTCTTAAACTAGTAATGCATCATCCTGGGTGCTCTGCTTTGACACAGACAAATTATTTGAAGGGTCTGGAAAGGATCCTGCTGTCTTAGTACATATAACAAAGTTGGAGAAGACAGAGGTTCCAAAAAAGTATTTCAGGGATCTAGGTTGCAAGCTCAAGGCAAGGACCTTCAGGGTAGTATTTTCTGAAATATTACCAGTGCCATGAGCCATTGAAGGTATGCAGAGGGAAGTCATAGAGCTTTAATGCATGGCTTAAATATTGGTGCAGGAAGAGGAGGATTTTGGGTTACAAGAAGTACTGTAGACAAAATAGGTGAGTTGGAAATGTTAACAGTTAATGTGAATTTGGATATAATTGGTATTACTGAAAAAGGGTAGGATGATTCTCATTTAGACTTGACAGATAAACATAGCATCTGCAAGACTAAGAATACAGTTAGGATAACCATCATCCCTCCTAACTTGATACATAATCCAGATATCAAACTAAGGGCTCCATAGTGGATAATCCAAGTATAAGCCTACTAGGTCTGAGACCGTGAAAATTAACAAGAGACCAACAGACTCTGATCTAATATGATGAGAAGATAAAAAAATGCCCCTGGTCAACTCCTTAGGCTACAGCAGAATAGTACCAGAGGCCTATTGAAAGAAGTGTATAACCAGGATAAAAGAGCAGAAACCAGGTAAAAGGAACCCTAAGTAAGGAACAGGGATATAAGCAGGAAAGAAAGGAAGAAGAAGAACGAAGAGAAATTACAAATTAGAGGAGGAAAGAAAGAAAGAGAGAGGAAAGAGGAGGGCAGCCATAATCTCAGAAAACATAAGCAGTAAAGAAGCCCAGTTATTACATGACTTGCAGGTTATTTAGTGTATCACTTTATTCATAGGCTCTCTCAGAAATTACATAGAAGCTGAGCTAGAACAAGCAGGATCAAAAGAAGTAGTTCGCTGGGTGGCAAAAAGGCCAGTGCCAAAGGACCAAGGACACACCACAGAGCAGAGAAATCAACTCCTAGGATGGGAAAAAAGATGCATAGGCCACACATCTTTGACCTCAGTGTTCACCTCCATCTCCCAACTCCTCAGTGCAGGGTCCACAGAACAGAAACCGAACCCAGACAAGATTGGGGCCTGTACCTCATCAAACTTATCCATAGTACCTGTAGCCACAGCATGTAATCTCTCCATGTCTTTGTACTGAGCCACCCTGGACCTCCACTGCTGTATTGTCAGGGCATCCTGTGATGCCTTGCCAAGGCAAGCATTACCAGGAGAAGGGCATAGACTGATTTAGGCATTCAAATCTCTGTTCCCTTTTCCCCCGAAAAACTGAAAGTAGATATACTTCTGGTGCAAACGAGACGGAAATCCCCAATACACAACCTATTTCCTCATGGATTTGTCTCCAAAAGGGTTGTATGCCAGTGCAATCCCACCACAGGTGCAAGAATGAGCCAACTTGTGATTGACACCTCCAGCACTGGTCAGAGGCTTAACAATTCAGGGGTTCTGTACCATCTAGTAAGACTTTTATAATTAGTTTCCCGAGTGGCTACATCCCTAAGAGAGAGGAGATTCCTTCTAAATATATGTCGCCATACCTCAGTAGGTCCTTCTCCCAATATCTCATGAAAGCCAATTTAAAAGTATCCCCTGGGGTTTCCAAAACAAGACAGATCCTAGATAGGGTGAATTGAGATCTATCTGATGATGTTAATAGCTTCTCAAAACTAGTGACACATCTTCAAGAATATCCCTTCACTACTAGGCCTATCAGATAATGCCTAACCTGACCATACTCCCAAGAAGATGACTCCCCCAGTCCATAGTTCCTATTTACTGAATCTAAAGAGATAATACCAGTGTCTAGAGCCAGGTGATCCAACGTATGAACATTGGCCCTCTATCCAGGAACCAAATCTGGACGGTCCCATGCCTGGTGGGAAATCCGGGTTGCCAATTATGGATAGGCAGGGAGATGGGTAAGGAGCTAGATGGCATTTAAGATTACACGTTTTCCATATTGAGAGTATCGTGCGAAGAATTATTTGAGAAAGTAACTCCACAGGCACCCAAGAGTCATGATGAAACAAAGTTTGTGAGAAATCCACCTGAGGAACCAAGATCGAACAAGAATCTACCCATTCTTTACCAGAATTTGGCAGCAAATCCCAACACATAGACAATATTGATGCCGCCCAATACCTGCGTACATCTGGAATACCATTACCCCCCTACAAGAGGCCCCTATAAAGAATGGAACAACGAATCCTGGGTCTTTTAAATTGCCACACAAAGGAGTTATACAGAGATTGCAACCTAGTGAGAGAGGATTTTGGTAAAAGTATAGGTAGAATCCTAAAAAGATACAATAGCTTAGGAAGCGCAATCTTTTTTAATAAATTAGTTCTGTGAACCATGAGACATATAAATGGGACCAAGCCTTTAAATCTTTTGAAAGAGTGTCTGATAGTGGTAGATAGTTATGAGCAAATAAGTCCGAGACATCCACAGTCAAGTGGACACCTAAATACTTAAGTGAAGAGGACTGCCACAGGAAAGGGTATTGTCCTCTCAGAAGGGATACCTGTGCGTTAGGCAATGCCACATTCAAGACCTCACATTTGGAATAGTTAATCTTAAACAATGAAACCTTACTAAACCGATCCAAAACATCCATTAAAGCAGGTATTGATCGTTCTGGTGAACTAATAAAAAACCAAGACATCATCTGCAAAACAAGCAAGTTAATTACATTCAAGAAAAGGTGGTATGCCATAAATCTCTGGAGAAGGTCTGATAGCGTTCAGAAGAGGTTCCATGGCTAATACGAATAGAAGGGGCGAAAGGGGGCACACCTGCCTGGTTCCATTGGTGATAGCAAATGGTTGGGACAAGAAACGGTTCACTCCTACCCTAGCAGTAGGAGAAGAGTATAAGCTAAAGATCACATTCAGCAGACATGGCCCTATCCCCACCTTAATAAGGGTTTCCCGAAGGTATGACCAGCATACTCTGTCGAAAGCTTTTTCGTTGTCAAGCTCCAACAGGAGAGAAGGTATTTTCTCATGTACAGCTCTCTGTATCAAGGAAATAGCTTTGGCAGTATTATCTTTTGTTTCTTTTCAGTGTACAAAACTAGGGTCACCTTCCACTCTGCTATATCCTTCTTTACCCACATACAGTCAATCTCCAACTCCTGCTGCCTCCATAAGATCTCTTAAATTTAACCTTTTCTCACCCAAAAGACTACCAAAAATATAATCCAAACACTCTTCATGTCCCATCTCGACTGCTGTGACTCACTTTTAAATAGCCTTCCACCAGACTAATCCAACTACTGTCTATAATAAACTGCGCCACCAAACTAATCTACCTCACACCACTCCTCTAATAACCCTCCTGTCTGCCGGTACCTACTGTGGCTCACATTAGCTTTTAGAATTAAAATCAGAATACCTGTGCGAACTTACACATCACCCCTCTACATTCCATCTCTTGTTTTCAGTACACTCCCACTTGTCCTCTTTGCCTTGCACAGAATGATCTTCTCTCTACATTTCTTATTACATCTTCCAATTCCCTGTTCCATCAGATTATCTCCCAGCCTTTCGACCTTTAGATCCTCCTAGAAAATTCTCCTCTTCAGGGAAGCCTATCAGCTACTCCCAACAGCCTGTCAAAACTTTACTCCTTCCATTCTACAATCACTCTTCCACCTACAAGCCCTTCACAACATCTTCTGAGATGGGTTTATCTGCTGGTGGAGGCAAGATCTGATCATTACCTTGACAGGGGTCTCAGGTTCTTCTTTACGAAACTGCAACTGTGCAGTAGAGTGCAGAGCACAATGTGTGACTGTGCAGTAGTCTGCACCACGCAATTTGCAACTGTGCAGTAGTGTGTTTTAGCTTTGTGCCTCTGCCTTAGAGTTGGCACACTCCTGCTCTGGTCCTTCTATAGGGATAGTTTTTGGAATTGATCCAGACAGTTGATCCAAACAGCTGTGTTTTCTTTTCTGTGCCTTGTTTCTTCCGATCTGGATGACATCTGATCCTATTTGATGACTTCCACTAATCTCTCAGTCATAGGGAACTCCAAGCCTAAGGATATTTTCATGCCAAACCTGGCTTCCATTGGAATATTCATTCACCCTCTGGCACTTTCTACATCCCCTGAGGCCCTCCATGCAGAACAAGAGCCAGTTTGGGTTAACCCTTTGAGTGCCAGAGTGGTAAGGAATGCATTGCAAAGCAATGTATTCCGTACCACTCTGGCACTCAAAGGGTTAAGACCCTGATTTCTTCAGTTACTTGTATCCCTTCTTCTAGTAAAAGGGTCCTCCATTCTTGGCTTCCTATACCCCCAGTCAGACACATTGATTCTGTCTTTTGGAGCCATGCTCACTTCCTAACACAGAATTAACTTAGACACTGAAGTGGAGGGTATGGTTTCCTCCCTGTCCTTAGGGGCTGCCTATGAGGGGCTCATCAGTGTGGTATTAGAAACTCTGTAGGTTACTGAGGCCTCTGACAGAATCTTCCTCGCTGGAAATCATCCATTTTCACAAAAAGGAGTAATTTATTTTTCTCTGTCATCCAATATGACATACAGGTACTATGGGGAGGTGACTGCTCCTCCCAGTAGGCTGAAACAATTCTGAAAACAGTGCAGGGGTGGAGCCTCCCCCTCCTCCATGTCAGGTTACCTTAGCCCCTTAGCTCTGAACAGTTCTGCTTAGTTTTTTATTTTTTTATTTTTATTTCTTTTCCTAGATATGGGGTGCACAAAGTCCCCTATTAGGCAGGTTACCATTTACTGGCTTCCCCTGGAAGATTGCCAAGTTTACAGGTGCTGTCTGTGGATCCTTGCGGCCCTTGGAGAGACTCACACAACCCATATCTCTCTCTCCAGAGGGAGTCTCTCTGAGGCTTCTTCATTCTCAATGGTAATCTGAAGAAAGAACTGCAAAAAAGGTGAGAAACCCTTTGAGTGCAATGGTCCACCTGTTCCACAGTTCCCTTCTGCACAAGGGCTTTTTGGAGTTCTTCATAACTCCTACACTTATGTTGGGTATTAGTTTTATATCTGCCCAAGGGTCTTTGGAGAATTTTTGGGCAGTTTTGTGGTAGTTAACTCCTTCCCTGCTAGTCTTGGTCAGTTGGAGGTATTTTTTTCTACTTTTTCCCTTTGATTACTATGTTTTTTCAGGGTTATTTGGTGCTTTGTATGTATTTTCATTGTTTTTACACATTATTTTAGACGTTATATCACATAGCCACAATGCTCCATTGACTTCTATGGGACAGCCTTCTTTGGGATATATCTTTGCAACCTCTCCACGTACCAAGTTGAGAGAGGGCTCGTTCTTCTTGTCTCCCCTTGTCCTACTATCTGGTTCGCCTTTACAGTGTCTTGGGGGTCCCTGGGGGGCTCGTGGTGTTTTTGGGGTACATTTGGGTGAGAAACTACATTTCCCATAATGCCCGTTTCGTGGACTTTTCTCTCATTTGTTCTGAATTCAGTCGCCATTTTCTTTCTTTCCTGAACGAGCATCCTACACAGGGCTTGGAATCCTCAACTCTCCTCCTCAGGTTAACTCTTTGCTTTCTGGGGGATTTTATTAATCTGGGTGACAGTATTTGGGTCCCGTATTACTGTAAGACACTTACTCCTGTTAGGATCGTGGATCAAAAGGGACATTGGGCTGGGCTTAAGGCTAAGGACTCAGAGGTGTTTTTGACCCCCCTTGCTTATTTTTCTTAATGTACTCTATGGCACAGTTTCCTCTTTCTCTTCAGGGGGTTCTTCAGTCTTGGAAGCACCCAACTACCTTCAGGTTTGTGGCCCCTAAGGCCCCTGGCATTCCTGATCTGATAATTTTTCAAGCATTTGGGCAGGCTGTGTTGCAGATCAGTGGGTATTACAGGTGGTTTCAGGAGGATAGCTGTCACGGGTTTTGTAACGAGAACTAAAGGTACTAAAGGTAACACAATCTTTATTAATACACAATGCAAATAACAACAATACAGCAAGTACACCATACAATATGGACAAGTCAGGAGGGAAAGTGCAGCTGTAATGGTACAAATGGAGTTCAGAAGGCCAGTAGAGAGACCGCCACAGGTCCGCACCTGTGAACGTACTACAGGTCCGCACCTGTATATGAAGTGCACCAGAGGAGGAAACCGTGCTACAGGTCCACACCTGCAGAGTCTAGGCACTCGAGAAGTGAACGGCTACAGGTCCGCACCTGTATGGACAACGTAACGGAAATGGTGCTACAGGTCCGCACCTGTGAAGCACAGTTATAGTAACTGGAATCAGGAGAAGTCTGCCAGAGCCACCACGGACACCAATCAGTTGTCCACTGAAGCGTTGGTATGCTGGATGCGCAGTGGACAACCCCAGGTAAACCCAAAGTGGGTAATCAGATGCCAGAATGAGATATCGCAACCGTAAACCAGAGCCGCAGGTCTGCACCAGATTGGTTATCGGACTAGCCAGGGTCATACACAGAGCAGGTAGCCGGACAGAGCCACAGGTCAGCACCAGAACGGGTAGTCAGCCAGGCCAAAGGTCATACATGGAGGAGTTAGTCTACCAGAGCCGCAGGTCCACAGCAGAGGGAATGTCAGCCTAGCCAGGGTCATACACAGAGCGGGTAGTCAGACAAAACCAAAGGTTGGCATCAGGACAGGTAGTCAGAGAAATTAGGAGATCACCAGAAAACCAAACCAACTGCACTGGACACCACGCAAGGGCGACTGAACCTAGTGTCCAGGCAGTTTAAAAGAAAGAGCCAGGAAGAGGAGGAGTCTCAAAAGGTACACTGTACCTTTAAATGGAACGCACGTCCAAGCCTTGGACGTGTGCCCGTATGGAAACTGACACAGAAGTACCCCTGAGCGAGCTGCCAACACCTGCGGCTTCACCACCAACTAGATGCGGCTGAAGCCGCCAGACTGCGGCTGGAGCCGCTAGAGAGGAGAAGGCTGGAGCCACCGGATGACTCCGCGGCTGAGGCCGCCGGATAACACCATGGCTGAAGCCTCAGGAGGACGCCGCGGTTATCTCGAGCAGCCGCCGCAAGGTACCGTGACATTAGCATCCTTCGCATCCCTACCTTCCTTGAGATTCTTTCCATTCATCCTGACAATCAGAAGTAACTCAGGTTTGCTTGCAGTCTGGGACATTTTCAGTTCACTGCTCTTCCCTTTGGTCTCACCACTGCTCCTCAGGTGTTTGCTCGAGTCTTGGGTACCTTGATTGCCTTCCTGCACACCAAGGGGATTCAGGTGACTCCGTACATGAACTACCTTCTTCTGAAGGCCCCTTCCAGAGATCTCTAGGACTGACATGTCCAGGAATGCACCCAGATCCTCCTTCAGCATGGGTTGATACTGAACATGAACATGGGTGGATTCTGCTCCGGTTCCCTCTCAAGATCTAGTTTTCCTGGGTCTCCGGTTTGACACCCATCGGGGTATGGTCTGTCTGACGGAGGATTTTGTTCAGCAGATCATGGGCAAGGTGTCCCTTGCTCTGGAGTGGACCTCCGCTCTGGTTCGCAAGTTCTCATCCCTTTTGGACAGGATGGTATCTACCATAGAGGCAGTTCCATACTCCATGGCACACACACCAGGAAGCTTCAGAGGTTCACCATCAGAGCTTACCAGGGGAATCTGGAACTCTTGGATCGTCTGGTCTCTCTTCCTCAGGAAGTGAGGCAGGACCTTCTCTGGTGGTTGGACTGTTCCAACCCAAGGAAGGAGAAACCCTTTGTAGTCTAGTATTGGACTCTGGGGACGACGGACACCAGCCTTTACAGCTGGGGTGCTGTCCTGTGTCACCTGGGGGTTCGGGGATGTTAGAATATGGAGGAGACCCTCCTGCCCATCAACATCCTGGAGCTCTGAGTGATTCGTCATGCTCTGGTCTGCTGATCCTCTCCTCTGAAAGACTGTGCAGTCCGCGTCCAGTCAGACAACGCCACAGCCATGGCTTACATCAACAAGTAAGGAAGAAGAAGAAGAAGCATTCCGCTTGGTAAGAAGTCAAGGCTATTTTAGCTTGGACAGAAGAACACGTTCCTGCCATCTACTCTGTGCATATTTCAGGAGTAGAGAACGTTCTGGTGGACTTCCTCAGTCACCAGACAGTGGACCCCGGGGAGTGGGAGCTCCATCCGGAGGTATTCGACCCGTTAATACAGAAATGGGGTTGTCCCTGCATAGATTTGATGGCTACCAGAGACAACAGGTTAAGCTGTTTTTGCTCTTGCTGGGGGGATCCTCTGGCATTTGCAGTGGATGCCATTCCTTAGCTTTTTCATTTAGCCTACATTTTTTTTCTCCTCTTCCGCTCATCCCCAGGGTGCTGAGAAAGATATGGATGGATGGTGCGTCAGTCATATTGATTGCTCCTCATTGGACCAGGCAACCTTGGTTTCCAGAGCTGTTGGTCCTGTCTGCTCAGGATCTGTTTCCTCTGCCACACAGACTGGGTCTCCTCCTCGAGGGTTACTTCTGGAGAGAGGATGTGGACAGTCTGGCTTTGACGGCATGGCTGTTGAAGCCTCCATCTTAAGGAGGAAAGGCTTTTCTCCTGAGGTAGTCCCCACCATGATCCAAGCTTAGGAAACCTGTGTCCTTCAAGGACTGCCATAGGGTTTGCTCTACCTTTCATTCTTAGTGTGTGGACAGGGATCTGTCCTCACAGGAGTTTGATCTTCCATCCATCTTGTCCTTTTTGCAAGATGGTATAAACAAGGGCCTTAGCCTTAGTTCCTTAAAGGTTCAAACCTCAACTCTCTCTGCCTTTTTCCAGAGATGCATTGCCATGTTGCTAGATGTCAAAGTCTTCTTTCAGGGTGTTGCTCATGCTTTCCTAGCCTATAAGGCTTTCACTCCCTAGTGGGACCTTAATTTGATTCTGGGAGCCTTGCAGCATTTGAGTCTTTGGCTACCATTCCTCTTCGTCTTCTGACGTGGAAGATGGCCTTTCTCTTTGCGGTGGTTTCTGTCTTCTGAGTTGCAGGCCTTGTCCTGCAAACCACCTTTCCTGAGGTTTCACAAGGATAAGGCTGTTCTTCGTACCTCCCAGGAATTTCTTCCTAAGGTGGCCTCTGTGTTCCACATCAGTCAATAGATTGTTGTGCCTTCCTTTTGTCCTGACCCTAAATCTGACAAGGTGAGGGATCTTCACTTGTTGAATGTAGTGTGTTGCCTCATGTTCTATGTGCACAGTATCAAATCCATCCGCAAGGCAGATTCCTTGTTTGTCATCGACCCTCTGCAAGGTTTATGAGCTCAGAGGGGAACCTGTTCCCTTTCACATTACAGCACACTCCACAAGGTCTGTTGGGGCCTCCTGGGCCTACAAGAATCAGGCCTCTGCTGAACAGCTGTGCAAGGCGGCCACTTAGTCTTCTGTGCACACCTTTGCCAAACACTACCTTGTGGATTTTCTGGCTTCAACTGATGCCACCTTTGGCAGGAAAGTCCTGGAGCAGTTTTACCTGTCTAGGGCTTCTATTTCCTGTGCCTTGTAGCCCTTTAACTATTTGAGCCCTGTTGATGCTTGTGTGTTCTGTATTGTTATTCAGTTTGGGTTATTCTGTGTCCTGGATAGTCCATGGGGACCGGCGACTGGTCCTTTCCTTCTCTTCCCACCCCTGGGAGTGCAATGTTGGTACATCTCCATGATGCGTGTAGGTCACATTGGATTACAGAGAAAAGAGGATTTTAGTCTTACCTGTTAAATCCTTTTCTCTTAGTCCATATGACATAAGGGTCTCCCACCCAGTGAAAGGAACCGTGCTGGGTCTCCTGTGGCTGGACGTGGGAGTCCTTTTGGGGTTCGTGGCTCAAAGGAGTTTTCCCTCCTTCTTACTTGCTATCTTAGTTGATAGGTTATTGTCTCAAATCTGTCTGACTGTGATGAGCTAAGGTAGCCTGATATAGAGGACGGGGAGGCTCCACCTCTTCACTTATTTCAGAATTGTTCCAGCCTACAGGGAGGAGCAGTCGCCTCCCCATGGTACCTGTATGTCATATGCACTAAGAGAAAAGGATTTATCAGGTAAGACTAAATCCTCTTTTCCTCCCAATCACTCTTTGGGCCAGGGTTTCCTAAAAGAGTGAAAGACTCCTGATACGAAACACTTTCTTAACCAATGCATTTCTAACCTATATCCCATTTTGGCCAAGGCTTTGTCAATATCTTACATTACTAAGACCACCTCCCTTCCTTTGGCAAATGCTGCAACCATTAAGGATCAGGCTGATAAGCACTTTAATTCATGTTGAAGGTGAGTTTTGTGGCCACTCTGTGACCCATTTTCTCTAAGGCTTGGTAACTAGAGCCAGGGCTATCTAGGGTGAAGAGCTATCAGCTACCATCCGTGAGGATCGTAGAATTTGAACATGTAACACAAAAACACACAGGAGCGCCCAAATTGTGCAATATTGTAATACAAACTGAATATCAAATGATAATAAATGCAATTGCACTCATGTTTAGAGATGGTCAGCAGACTGATATCAGATTGTCTGACAACCGTGCTTATGGGGAAATAGCACCTGTCCCCATTTGGATCCTCAACAGACAGCTGCAACACGAAGACTCCAAAAACGACAGGCTGGATCCAAGAAGCAATATTTATTACATAAAAATCAAATATATATAATAAAATCAAATTTACAAAAAAAAATTGGTTATGCTGTGCAATATTCTGGAGGCCAATGCATATCTTATTGAGGTGGCTTTTGATGCCACTAGGTTCTCTGGAAAAAGCCTCTGCCTTCTTGATAGCTGCACATCATACTTTGTGGCTTGAGATTTGGTTGGCTGACCAATTTTTAAAAAAGTATTTGGTGTCTCCTCCCTTTGTGTGAGAACTGCTTTTTGGGTCTGACCTGGGTAAGGTCATTAATGATTATACTGGAGGCGAAAGCACACTCTAGCCTAAGATTGCTTATAAGAGTGCCTTTCTTCCTAAGAGGTTGGGTGTTTTTTGTTAATCCCACCAGTTTGGGACATCTAGGGTTCAAACTCCCCCCCCCCCCCCCCCCTCAGACCTGCCCTGCCCCAAAGCCCAAACAGGTTTGGCAGAACTTTCCAAAAGCCTATGGCTAAAATGCCTACCTCTGCATGAATCACAAGGTCCCTCTGGGCCCAGTTCAGGCATGTTTGCTCATAGATGCAGTATCCTCTCAGCTGGAAAAAATGTTTTGGTTCCTGTTTCAGCCCAGGAACACTTCACCACACTTCACCAGATTTTTACTCCAATCTCTTTTTAGTTCCCAAGGATGAATGGTAACATAGTAAATCAGGTTGAAAAAAGACACAAGTTTATCAAGTTCAACCTCTGTACCATAACCCAGATAAATGAGAATTATATAAGCTTTCCTGCTGCCAGATAAGTTCATCATTATCTGAACTTCCTGTTTTGTTTACTAATACAAAGTATAACTCTGTTCCCTCTTGAAGGAAATGTATCAAATCTTCTCTTAAATGTATCCTTTGTATCTACCATTACCACATCCTTGGGCAAGAAATTACACAATTTAACAGACCTTGTTAAAAAAAAAAAAACACCCTTCCTCTACTGAAGGTGAAGCCTCCTTTCGTCTAATCTCAAGGGGTAGCTCCTGGTTATTTGTCTGGCCTTGGAATGGATAGCTCATCAGAGAGAGCCTTGGTATTGACCTCTCATATACTTGTGATAAGATATGCGCTTAGTCATCTTTTCTCTTCTCTTTTGTTGGTCTTCGCTGTACTCTGTCCAGTTCTTGAATATGCTTTTTCAGAACTGGTGCCCAAAACTGCACTGTATATTCGAGTTGAGGTCTTGCCAACAATCTGTATAGTGGCAAAATGATGATTTCCACTCTTGCTTCAGTACCTCTTTTTATGCAAGATGGGCTTTTTGCTTTTGTTACTGCTAACTGACACTGCTTCCAAGTTTGTAGTTTACAAGGATTCCCAAATATTTCTCTAGCAATGAATGCCCTAAAATGATTCTACTAAGTTCATAAGTAGCATTAGGATGTTTCTTCCCTAATGCATGACTTTACACTTTCCTAAATTAAACTTCATATTCCACTGCCATCCTATTCTGGACTTGAAGCTTCTCAACCATTAGGTGTCTGGTGTAATTTCATGCCTCCCTGGACCTCTAGGATTCCTGTCTTCATGCCCTGATTCATCCAGACCATAGCACTTCCTACTTTTGATATAAATAGGCAAAATATGTGTTCAATTTAAACAATGGACCAAAAACTAAGACTCTCTAAGGAAGTGACTAGTCACATATGCCGGGGCACTAAACCGGCTGTTTATTTTGCCTGTTTATATCAAGGGCCCTTTTTAGGGCTGGTAATAGGACTTATTTATTGACTCTCTACCTATCAGCAGAATTTTTTACGCACCCACGTGTTACTGATAGCTCTACTGTAAGCTTGTTACACATATTGGGTACTTTACATCTTAATGATTACCACAAGATCATATTTAATCATTGGCAAGCCGGTTTAGTGCCCTGGCAATGTAGACTAGTCAGGTTATCTCTCACACACCGTGTATTATACGGAACAATCCAGGATGTTCTTTCACACATTGTGAATGTGATCACATTAGATTACTATCCAGCTTATAGTCCCGTACTATTTATGTCACAGCTCTTCTTTTTTTCTTTTATCTGTTGCATTATTAAATGTTAAGTTTTAGCCTATTCTTAGGCACAGTATTCATATATCATATGTGCATATTTACTTTGAGTGCTGTTTAGGCAGGGTTTCTCTTTTTGCTCTGTATACTCTATCATAGGTTCTGGTCTCTATTCTGCCAGTGGTGTGCTGCCTGAGGCCCTTCCCCACAGTTTTTCTGGCTTTCCCTAAAGATGGTGTCAAGAAGGTCTCAGTCTGAGTTCTATTAATATTTAAATTTCAGCTCTTTTTCAGAAGCTTATTATTTTTATCCCTTATCTCAAAACCTTTATTCATGGGTGGCTCGTGCCTACCTTAGCTTTAGAGAACCCACTCTTCCATGGGATCTGATCTTTGTATTCTCCAGTGGTCTCCTTTTAAGCCTCTTTCATCTGTTTGTGTGTGTCTCTTGACACTCAGGATGGCCTTCCTTTTTGCAATCATTTCTGTTTACAGGTTATACAAACGTTGTCTTCTAATCCCTTAAGGGCCAGTGGTCCAGGAAAGTTACTCTCCCTTATGGACCACTGTGATCCTTTCCGCTGCCAGTACATGTGACCTGATAAATACCATGTTGGGGTCTGAGACGGATTGCTCTGTAAGTAAAATGTACGTGATGTGCTATGGCTGTCACCAGTCCTTAAGGGTCTAAACCCCGGGTTGGCCATAGCATGTCACATAGTCCTTAAGGGGTTAAACCCCCTTTCTTGATTTTTCACCAAGACCAGGTGTTTCTTCGTACTCCCAAGCATTTTTACCTAAGGTGGTTTCATATTTTCACATCAAAAAGGAAATTGTTCTTCCTTCCTTTTTGCGCTGATTCGTCTATCAGTCAGGAACTGGAGTGCCATCTTTTGGATATGGTACTCTGTTTTTGCATTCATCGCACACAACTTTTTAGGAAATCTGATTCTCCTATTATCATTCCTGAGTGCCAAGTGGACCAGGCTGCGTTACAGTTAGCAAGGTTACTATCCAATGGGTGTTTGTGCTCAGAAATATATAAGAATTAGGAGGTGGTGCCTGTTTAAGGACTTCTTTCATCTCTGTTTATGCAAAGTTCTGAACGTTGTTTGTTATTGATCAATTTCTTGGTGTGCAAGTTTGGTGTCCATTGACACCTGAGGCTTATATGGTACCACTTATACCTGTGGAATACTGGTCTACAGTGGAGGTATTTTTTTTTATTATTTTTATCTTCCAGGAATCATGGTGGATCTTTGGTGCATCCTCATGGACCTAAGAGAAAATAAGATTTTAGTGAACTTACAGTTAAATCCTTTTCTCTTTAGTCCATGTGGAACAAAGGCCAACCACCCAGTGAAAAAAACATGGTTTGAGTCCCTGGGCATAGGGGTCCTCTTGGGGATCTTTGTCCAAGGGATTTCCTTCTTTCCTCTTGTTTTTGTTTCTTCATGCTATTTTGCTACACAGGGGGTAAAGCTGGAGGGTAGAAGGCAGTCTCCACCTCATAGGCCACGTCCTCTGGAGGAGGGGAACTTTACCTAATGATTCCTGTGATCCACATGGACTAAGAGGAAATGATTAAATGGTAGGTTCCCTAAAATAATCTAGTCCATGTGGAACCTAACATCTCTCCAAGAGAGAAACTAGTTGTTTTGAGTATCGGGGGGCTGTGCTTTGTATTCTCTGAATCAGGTGACTTCCTTTCCTGACTCACTTCTTTTTTTTTTGTTTGATCTTTTCTATTTGTCAAAACTGAGCATGTTTGGTGGGAGTAGAGTGAAATATGGAGGGATTCTTTGCCTCCAGAGAATTTTTTTTAGGCAAGTGCCTTGCTTTATTGCAGGGATATTCTTTACACCATGTTTCCTGTCATGGACTAAGGCATCCAGTGGTTGTAAAGTTCTGTCCTCCAGAGGGAAGGGCACTTCAAAAAAGGCAGGACCTTTGGGGAGGAGAGACTCTTCTTCCCTTCCAGCTTTACGCCCTCCCCTCAGTTTCAAATGACCTACCTCAGCAAAATGGTAAGGTAGCACTGCTTGCTTACATTTTAGACTTCTTATTTACGAATATGTGGAGCTGTATAATCCATACACAGCACAAAAAGCACACACACTTTCATTGACAAAACCAAATCAGCAGATAAAAACATTGAATCTTTATTTTAGCATGTACCTAAAAAAATCATGACTTGCATGATTAAGCTTGGTGAACGTGAAATGCTTTGATCGGTGGGATGCTATTCTGCTACAGCTACTGGTTTGCTGCTCCATAATTACAAGTCTTTCCATATAGTGTTATTGTGGCCTGAAGACTTTGGTGGTACAGTAAGATTTTTTTTATGTATACGCTACAATAAAGTTTCAATGTTTTTATATGTGGATTTGGTTTTGTCAGTGGACGCACGTATTCTCTTTGTGCTGGATATGTATTTTATTGAGAGTCTATAGAGAAACTCTCATTGCACCCAGAGTACAATTCCATCCTGTTTCAAATAGAGATCACACTAAATGTGACAAGGACATTACATACAAGATTGTTCCTTGGAGTTAGAACATCTATTAAATGTTTTGTATTGGTTGGAAGTATAAGCTTCTGAATATTGTGTTATATACACTTGGAGCTGTATAATACCTCATTGGTATAGGTGAAAATTTTCATCACAAACCAAAATAGGCAAAAAATCTCACTTCCATCCTAGCTCATTGCATTGAAATAAATGGGAAGACTGTTTTTCACTCCACCACATGGCAGATTTCTCTTTGCCTGCAGGCATATAAAAGGGTGTCAGACTCTCACAACATGCCATTCTGTGTTTGTGAGAGGAGAAAGCAGCAAATTTTTGAGCTACAGAAGATAGGCAAATAAAGGGAAAGTCCAGCTTAGTTTAGGGAGTTATTTAGGTAGGACATTTGTTCTCTGTATTAGGGGAGTCTTGGGGCACTCTGCGGGGGGAGAAGGGAGAAAGGAGGTTGACCCCAAATACCCAAAATCTGGTGTGACTGACTGGCAAGACAAAGGCAGCTGGGGTCCAATTTGCTTTCTGATCTTGCTGTTTTTATTATCTTTGTGTTGGACATGTCTGGGAGTGTGAGAAGAGAGCAAAGGAGGTTGACAGCACATACTCCAACATTCTTCCTGACTGATTTGAATTGAAAGACACAGACAGCTGCCATCCAAGCAATTGCCTTGCTGAACTTGTTATTATCTTTGTGCTGGGGAAGTCTGGGAAAAGAAATAGTTGATTTTGTTTTTCAGTTATGCTTTTTTGGACTGTGATAGGATAGGATGGACAACTGTGGGGGAAAAAAAAAAAAAAAAAAAAGATTGGGAATTTTTTGAGGACTAAGGCAAGACACTCCATTGGTTTTGTTGTGTACTATAGAGTAAAAACACACACAGTAGCTGAGTAATGTCCAGCAAACACACAAAGGGAGGGGGGGAGTCGGAAAGGAGGAGCAGTGCAGAGATGTGGGAGTAAAGTAGTAGTTGAAAATCTGACTGTAGCAATGTATGCAATAATTGATGATGATGATCCGTCTCATCCCAAGGAGGATGCAGATTGGCAAGGTCCCACCAAAACTTCTCCACTACCACCACCAGTGCCAGTACTAAAAAAAAATGCAAAAAAAAACCCATATAAGAAGAAAACTAAAGATGAAGCGTCGCAATGGCATAACGGTGGAAGGTGTAACAGCTGAACCAACTGCTGCATCTGGCAGTGAGGCAAACAAACACCAAAACACCTGTCCTCAAAGTAGTAGCAACTTGTGAGAGTAAAAATATATTGTTTGACACATCTAAAAGCTTAGAGGAATATAAGAATAGTGGGAAAAAAGAGGCAGGTGATGCTGAGGATGACCTAATGATGACTGATGATGTAGATCTAGAATATATCCCACCATCATGCTCCTCTTCTTCAGATGCAGATGGAGTTGAGTGTGAGAGAGGTGATGACATGGTCATAACATTAGCTGAAAGGCAAAGGTTCAATCTTCCACCACTGAAAACAAGCACTGTGCCTGTATGAAGACTGTTTGAAGAAATAAAAACATTTAAAACTCTGATCCTGTACATGCAGAGATGCCTAAAATTACACAGTCATCCTTTCGGTCAGCATCGTCACAGTTTCCAAGTCCAAGTCCCACTCAGCCACACACACATTTGTGTTGAGTAACCAGCAACAACAACACAGGTTAGTAACATCCACAACCTTAGCTACGATGCTACTACTGCTCCTTTGATACCTAGTCATCTGGTACCAGTAGTAGTAGCAGCCCCTCAGGAACCCTGCAGTCCTTGAAGTCCACAGTATGGAGATACTTCACCCAGGATCCAAAAAATTAGCATGTTGCTATCTGTTGTCTCACACCTAGGCACCTCCTCTGAGATCCCACCTGAAGCACAACCATAGGTCTGATTTGGTGACACGCTATCAACAGATGCCACAGCTAACAGCAACAGAAGAACTCCAAAAAGTTCTCAGGTCTCTGGGGCAGTAGTGATGTTGTTTATGTGTCAGAGAGTGTACCACTTCCAACAGTTAGTTAATTCCAAATAAACCTATGGCTTCTGCTCCAGAGGAGTATGATGACTCTGGGTTTTCTGTAGGAGATGAAAAGAATCATAGAGTACCTACACATATCGCCACCACCTCCACAAGTGATAGCGTTAAAGCAATAAAGTTATACAGTTCTTCCACTATATACTTCAATCCCACACTTACCCACACTTACAAAGTTCTTAGAAGTCAAAACCTGCACAAACATAATGCAAAAGTACGCCTATGTAATAGTAAACTGATGTCATATGTTGCACCCTGCTGGCATATACAAAACCCCAATTATTTTTCAAGGATGGTTGTGCCAGTGTTACATGAGCAGAAAGTTAGTGTTGTGGGCAAAGGCACTCAGCCTGCTAATAACCTTTTCAAGGCATATGATGTTGTAGGACTCACAGCTTTGACTTTCAACTATTTCTCCATTTCAGCTCTCAGAAGATGTAATATTGTGGTGGGGAATGTTGTAATCATAGGAAACATTGCCAAAAAATTATTGGCAATGGCAAAAAGGCTAAAACTTTTGCAGTGGCGAAAAGGAGAAAACCTTAGTGAAAAAAGCGAAAAATAATTGTTTTTTCTCAAAAAAGTCAAGCGGCAAATTTTTCTGACTTTTTGCCCACCCCTACTCATTAGACAGACTTCTATCAGCTGGCTTCTCTGGTGTTGGATTGCCCAGTTCACAAGTGTAATTGTGGACCATTTGCCTGTGAAGGTTGACTTAATTACGAGTCTGTGTCTGAAATTCTCTGAACACTGTAAGTTAACCCTGTGAGAGCTGTAGCCCTTACTACTACGTCCCTGCTTTTACTTGGCACACCAAAAAAAAAGTAGTAGTTTTACCGGTCAGCAATTTCAATGCCCCGTTCTAGTTTTATACCCCTTTACAGTTTATTTAACCTCTTGGATGATGGAGATCTCAAAAGCATTACATTTTCAGTGTCAGGAAACTGGATGAACCTGATGGTGGGATCATGTGAGGAGTGGGGGGTGTCCATGAGCAGGGCTAGGGGCACCTGGGGTGTAAATCCGACCTTGTATGAATATCCTGTCAGACATTGCGACAACAGGTGCCTACTTAAATAGCCAAGGAGGAAACATAAGCAAGTCCATTTGGGCGGAGATCCGGGAACTTCTTCACTGGGCAGAATTTCATCTCCCTGCCATCTCAGCAGTTCCTATTACTGGAATGGAAAATGTGGTTTCAGTCCCCAGCATCTGCAGCCCTGTAATTGAGAACTCGGGGTCAGTTCAAGTAGATTGTTCAGCACTGGGTCTTCCATCAGTGAACGTCAGGGCTTCTTGCAACAACTGGGAGATTCTGCTCTTCTGCACCAACAAAGAGGATCCTCTAAAATTTGCAATGGACGTGATGTCCATTCCATGGAACTTCCATCTGGCTTTGTGTTTTCACAGTTTCCCCTGATTCCTAGGGTGCAGAGTAATATCAAGGTGGAGAGGATTCAAAGCATTCCAATCACCCTCTTTTGGCCTGAAGGTCTTAGTTCAGTCTGTCCATTGCAGTACCATTTTCCCTTCCACTCAGGCTGGATCTCCTGACTTTGTTACCATCAAGTGGAGAGGTTGGCTTTGACTGCATGGCTCATGAAGTCCACATCCTGGAGAAGAAAAGTTTCTCTGCTGTCATTTCCACTGTGGTTCAGGGTAGGAAGCCTGTTTCTTCTAAGGCCTGTCATAGGATCTAGTCTAGTGGTCTACTGATTTGGACATGTCACCTCAATCTTTCAGTCATCCTACTATACTTTCTTCAGGATATTGTCAATAATGTTCTCGGAGTTCTCTTAATATTCAGATCTCAGCCTTTTCTGTTCTTTTTCAGAAACAAATTGCCTTTGTATCTGACTTCAAGACCTTTGTTCAGGGGTGGTGGCTCGCGCCTACTCTACTTTCAGGGATTCCAGTGTTCTGTGGGAGCTTAATCTGGCCTTAGTTTTCCATAGGCCTCTTTTTGAGCCACTTTCATCAGTGTCTATACATCTTCTGATACTAAAGATAGCTTTTATTTTGGTCATTGTCTCTGTTCGCAGAGGTCATCTTGGATTTTCACATCAACCAGGAAATTATCCTTCTGCCAAGCAAGAGCACAAACTCCATCTGCTGGACGTGGTACGTTGTCTTAAGTATTCTGTTCATTGCATGCAGCTTTTCAGGAAATTAGTATATCTTGTTGTTGTCCCTGTGAGCCCTCAAGCAGGCCAGGCTGTGTCCAAAGTAACCATTGCTTCCTGGATCTAGGCCATTATTAAACAAGCATATGTGCTCAGGAAGAAACCTGTTCCTTTTCGGGTCACGGCATACTCCACCAGATCTGTGGGTGCCTCTTGTGGTCCCTGGGGCTTAATCTCTGGCTGCTCGTCTGCATGGGAAGTTGTGGCTTGGCCAGAGGATTTTCCCAGAACAATCTCTTATCCTGTCTTCTTGCTTTCTTAGTTCCCTTTTTACCATATCTCATGAGGACACTGAAGTTTAGTGATGCATCTTGCAGATACAGCGGAACTCAAGGAACTGATAAAAGGCTGGATTCTCTTCTCAAGGGCACCTATTTTTGCTTCTGCCTGGTTCAGCAGGGCAGTTGCCATTTTTAGTTAGCAACTTTCTGATGCTGTACAAGCTGGGGATTTATTGGTTATGATGGCTAACATCACAGAGGTCAGTACTTATGTTTCTGATGTGATATTTGACACCTCCATATTTTCGTCGAAGGCCGCCTCCTTTTCTGTTGTATGCTGCACTCTGTGGCTTAAGATTTGGTCTTAGAAGTCACTGGTTTCCTTGCCTTGTCAGGGTAAGTGCCTTTTTGGGCCTGAACTGAAACAGATCATCAGTGGCGCTACAGGTGGTAAGGGTACTTTGTTGCCGCAGAAATTCACCAAGCATTCCTTTCTGGCAAGGATGTATATCCAGGAACTCTATCCGGAGGTGTTTTACCTGATAGTCCAGCAATGGGGAGTGCCAGCGATAGATCTCTTGGCAACCAGAGAGAACTTGAAGGGTCCAACATTCTGCGCTTCAGCAGGGGATCCCTTGGTTTTCCGCAGGGTGATTCAGAAGATCATAATGGACGTTAGTCATTCTGATTGCTCCCTACTGACCTAGGAGAGCGTGGTTCGTGGACCTGGACAGCGAGCTGTTCAGGATCCAATCCTTCAACCTATTGTACCAGGGTCACCTGTGATACGAGGATGTTGAGAGACTGGCTTTGATGGCATAGCTCTTTACACCGACATTCTAAAATGGAAATGTTTTTCCACCAAGGTTATATCCACCATGAGCCAGGCTCAGGAGCCACTCTTACAAAATAATACCATAGGCAATGGTCCATTTTTCACTAATGGTGTGTGGACAAGAACATGTATATATATGTGTGTGTGTGTGTGTGTATATATATATATATATATATAATATATATATATATATATATATATATATATATATATATATATAATTTTTTTTTTTTTTTTTTTTTTTTTTTTTTTTAAAAACCTTCCCTCTGTTCTGTTCTTTCTTCAAGACAGTGTGAACAAAGATGTTAACATGAGTTCCCTTAAGGTTCAAATCTCAGCACTCTTTGTTCTCTTTCAGAGACACATTGCCGTTGTGCTGGATGTCATGCTGTTTCTTCAAAGAGTGGCTCATGCCTTCCCTTCCTTCAAGGATCCCACTCCTCAGTGGGACCTTAACCTGGTTCTGGTTGTTTTGCAGAGGCCACCTTTTGAGCCTCTTGTCTGTCTTTGCACCAATTGATGCTCAAGATGGCTTTCCTCTTGGCAGTTGTACAGGGAGCCGCTGAGTTACAAACTGTATATGTAAACCTCCCTTCCTAGTGGTTCATCAGGACAACGTGGTACTTTGTACCTCTCTGGAGTTTCTTCCCAATGTGGTCTCCGAGTTTCACATAATCAGGAGATTGTTGTGCCTTCCTTCTGTCCTTAACCTATGCCTGATAAGAAGAGAGATCTCCATCTGTTGCTGCCTCAAGTTTTATGTGCACTGTACCTAGTCTCAGACTCACTCTATTTGTCATCCCAGATGGTCCCAGAGCTGGTTGGTCTGCTTCCAAGGTCCCCATTGCCACTTGGATCAAGGCTATCATATGCCAGGCATTCCACACCATATCTGTGAGTGCTTCATGTGTCAACAAGAACTAAGTGTCGACTGAACAGCTGTGCAAAGCTGCGTCTTGGTCTTCCTTCCATACTTTCACCATACACTACCATGTCAACGCCTTGGCCTCAACTGAGGCCAGCTTTGGCTGGAAGGTCCTGCATGTAGTTCTGCCTTTTTAAGGATATGCTTTTCTTCTCGCTGTCAGTTGTACAGTATGAGCCCTGTTGGCCCTTTTTGGGTGTGCTGTGCTAGTTCAGTGTTCATTGACACTCTTTTGCTTGGGTTATTCAGATACTGAATAGTCCTAGGGAAGTCTGGCATCATGGGGTACGTGTGAGAGGTCTTTCTTTATTTCCTACCCCATCGTACCTGTGTTCCATATTGGAGGTAAGAGAAAATAGAATTTTAGTGTTCTTACCTGTTAAATCCAATCCTTTTCACTTTTAGTCCGTATTTGTCCCTCAGTTGCCTCCCCCAGGGCAGGGTCTATGTTTCCCCAGAGGGCCTCGTTCAGGATGCTGGGGTCCATGTGTGCGGCTGTCGGGAGGAGCACGAGGAGACTGACTGACCAAGGCTACACAGCAGCTGCACACATGGAGCCACCACACAGCACCTAATTATGTTATTTTTAACCCCCCTTTGTGTCCACAGGTTTCTAATATTCGCATGACTTTTTTGTGTCCTAACCACCATTTAATTACCTTGTTTAGCGAAGCAAATACATTTAGTATCACTTACTAATATCTTGTTCATGTTACATTCAACCATTCTACTCCGGAAGTGCAGGAATAAACTCTGTTGTGGCTTTAAATTAATTATATTGCTCTTTCTGGGAGAATCTGACCATCGACTTACACACTTACCACTGTTAACCAGAATCTTGTCAAGTTCTAATCCAAAAATAAGTAACACCACTAATGATTTCTTAGATGGAGTATCAGCACTAAAAGCCATAGTGTAAGTCATCCCAATAAGAAGATAATAAATGCCAGCCATGTAATCGATCCATCCCTTGAAAACAAATGTGTTAGAATTTTTATATGCATCATCTGAGAGCTGCTGCTTTCTGCACAGGAACAGTAGTATTTGGACAGACCGTTTATATACAGATTCACAGCTGGGGGTGCTCACTATACGCCCCCCCCCCCGGGGAGGCAACTAAGCTACGGCTCAATGAGTCTCACAAGTCTGTGAACTTTGTGTCAGATCACCATGCCTGAGCAACTGGATTTACCAGTAAGGCAAACAGGTATTTATTTGAAGAATATGATAACTCGGTACTGGCCGAGGCATAGAGCCATCTGATAGCTGTGATGCCTCACTTTCTTCCTATGCTGAAGGACCGTTAAATCCAGTTACTTCCTGACCCCTCAGAACAATCTGTCCTTATCCAGAAACAAATCTTCAAGATCTTCTACACACTCTTTCAGTATATGCTGCCATTATAACTGATTAATCAGCAGAATCTGACTGAGTGGATTTAGATACTGACGACTGTTGGTGATTGTGATGTTCCTGCTGAAGTTATGCAGGTTGATGAAGAAGACCTACCAGAATTGCCCTAGTGAAAATGTAAGAAGTGGTAAGACTTTGAGAGGTATGTAAGCCCAGGGAACATCAGTAAGGAATATGACAAGTTTGCTGAAGTCTTCCTCAAGGCCTTTGCTGTTGGTGTTAAGCAGGTATTGTTGAAGGTTCTCTACCAGTACAAAAAGAAGCAGTACTTGGCTCCAAGAGTCCTTCAACATACCTGAACTATCTGAACCAGGGAGTGTCACACGCAGCCCCCTGTTAGAACTTGGTAATGCAAGATGCCATCTTCCCTCTCGTGTGCTACACGGACTCTGAAGAGTTTTGGCAGGAGGATACATACAAATATATACACATGAAGTTCAAGTTGTTTATGGGCTTCATCTCTGCCACCACTGCTGCCCAAACCCTGTTATTCACATCCTGCAGTAAGTGTAATGTGGTTCTGCAGAAAACCATGGGCTTTTGCTACCAGATCCTCACAGAGCCGGCCGCAGATCCGAGAAAGA
>JBBDGT010000406.1:0-122662 GCA_037306005.1 Rhinophrynus dorsalis | reverse complement strand
CTGTAGGACACACAGATATCATTATATACACATGGTAACTAGAGGAGTAGGGAGTATTACACACTGACTGTAGGACACAGATATATCATTATATACACATGGTAACTAGAGGAGTAGGGGAGTATTACATACTGACTGTAGGACACACGATATATCATTATATACACATGGTAACTAGAGGAGTAGGGGAGTATTACACACTGACTGTAGGACACACGATATATCATTATATACACATGGTAACTAGAGGAGTAGGGGAGTATTACACACCTGACTGTAGGACACAGATATCATTATATACACATGGTAACTAGAGGAGTAGGGGAGTATTACACACTGACTGTAGGACACAGATATATCATTATATACACATGGTAACTAGAGGAGTAGGGGAGTATTACACACTGACTGTAGGACACACAGATATCATTATATACACATGGTAACTAGAGGAGTAGGGGAGTATTACACACTGACTGTAGGACACAGATATATCATTATATACACATGGTAACTAGAGGAGTAGGGGAGTATTACACACTGACTGTAGGACACAGATATATCATTATATACACATGGTAACTAGAGGAGTAGGGGAGTATTACACACTGACTGTAGGACACACGATATATCATTATATACACATGGTAACTAGAGGAGTAGGGGAGTATTACACACTGACTGTAGGACACACAGATATATCATTATATACACATGGTAACTAGAGGAGTAGGGGAGTATTACACACTGACTGTAGGACACACAGATATATCATTATATACACATGGTAACTAGAGGAGTAGGGGAGTATTACACACTGACTGTAGGACACAGATATATCATTATATACACATGGTAACTAGAGGAGTAGGGGAGTATTACACACTGACTGTAGGACACAGATATATCATTATATACACATGGTAACTAGAGGAGTAGGGGAGTATTACACACTGACTGTAGGACACACAGATATATCATTATATACACATGGTAACTAGAGGAGTAGGGGAGTATTACACACTGACTGTAGGACACAGATATATCATTATATACACATGGTAACTAGAGGAGTAGGGGAGTATTACACACTGACTGTAGGACACACAGATATATCATTATATACACATGGTAACTAGAGGAGTAGGGGAGTATTACACACTGACTGTAGGACACACAGATATCATTATATACACATGGTAACTAGAGGAGTAGGGGAGTATTACACACTGACTGTAGGACACACAGATATATCATTATATACACATGGTAACTAGAGGAGTAGGGGAGTATTACACACTGACTGTAGGACACAGATATATCATTATATACACATGGTAACTAGAGGAGTAGGGGAGTATTACACACTGACTGTAGGACACAGATATCATTATATACACATGGTAACTAGAGGAGTAGGAGAGTATTACACATTACTGTAGGACACAGATATATCATTATATACACATGGTAACTAGAGGAGTAGGGAGTATTACACACTGACTGTAGGACACACACAGATATATCATTATATACACATGGTAACTAGAGGAGTAGGGGAGTATTACACACTGACTGTAGGACACACAGATATATCATTATATACACATGGTAACTAGAGGAGTAGGGGAGTATTACACACTGACTGTAGGACACACAGATATATCATTATATACACATGGTAACTAGAGGAGTAGGGGAGTATTACACACTGACTGTAGGACACAGATATCATTATATACACATGGTAACTAGAGGAGTAGGAGAGTATTACACACTGACTGTAGGACACACAGATATCATTATATACACATGGTAACTAGAGGAGTAGGGGAGTATTACACACTGACTGTAGGACACACACAGATATATCATTATATACACATGGTAACTAGAGGAGTAGGGGAGTATTACACACTGACTGTAGGACACACAGATATCATTATATACACATGGTAACTAGAGGAGTAGGGGAGTATTACACACTGACTGTAGGACACACACGATATATCATTATATACACATGGTAACTAGAGGAGTAGGGGAGTATTACACACTGACTGTAGGACACACAGATATATCATTATATACACATGGTAACTAGAGGAGTAGGGGAGTATTACACACTGACTGTAGGACACACAGATATATCATTATATACACATGGTAACTAGAGGAGTAGGGGAGTATTACACACTGACTGTAGGACACACAGATATATCATTATATACACATGGTAACTAGAGGAGTAGGGGAGTATTACACACTGACTGTAGGACACACAGATATATCATTATATACACATGGTAACTAGAGGAGTAGGGGAGTATTACACACTGACTGTAGGACACAGATATCATTATATACACATGGTAACTAGAGGAGTAGGGGAGTATTACACACTGACTGTAGGACACAGATATATCATTATATACACATGGTAACTAGAGGAGTAGGGGAGTATTACACACTGACTGTAGGACACACAGATATATCATTATATACACATGGTAACTAGAGGAGTAGGGGAGTATTACACACTGACTGTAGGACACACAGATATCATTATATACACATGGTAACTAGAGGAGTAGGGGAGTATTACACACTGACTGTAGGACACAGATATATCATTATATACACATGGTAACTAGAGGAGTAGGGGAGTATTACACACTGACTGTAGGACACAGATATATCATTATATACACATGGTAACTAGAGGAGTAGGGGAGTATTACACACTGACTGTAGGACACAGATATATCATTATATACACATGGTAACTAGAGGAGTAGGGGAGTATTACACCTGACTGTAGGACACAGAATATCATTATATACACATGGTAACTAGAGGAGTAGGAGGAGTATTACACACTGACTGTAGGACACAGATATATCATAATATACACATGGTAACTAGAGGAGTAGGGGAGTATTACACACTGACTGTAGGATACAGATATATCATTATATACACATGGTAACTAGAGGAGTAGGGGAGTATTACACACTGACTGTAGGACACAGATATATCATTATATACACATGGTAACTAGAGGAGTAGGAGAGTATTACACACTGACTGTAGGACACAGATATATCATTATATACACATGGTAACTAGAGGAGTAGGGGAGTATTACACACTGACTGTAGGACACAGATATATCATTATATACACATGGTAACTAGAGGAGTAGGGGAGTATTACACACTGACTGTAGGACACAGATATATCATTATATACACATGGTAACTAGAGGAGTAGGAGAGTATTACACACTGACTGTAGGACACACAGATATATCATTATATACACATGGTAACTAGAGGAGTAGGAGAGTATTACACACTGACTGTAGGACACAGATATATCATTATATACACATGGTAACTAGAGGAGTAGGAGAGTATTACACACTGACTGTAGGACACAGATATATCATTATATACACATGGTAACTAGAGGAAGTAGGGGAGTATTACACACTGACTGTAGGACACAGATATATCATTATATACACATGGTAACTAGAGGAGTAGGGGAGTATTACACACTGACTGTAGGACACACGGATATATCATTATATACACATGGTAACTAGAGGAGTAGGGGAGTATTACACACTGACTGTAGGACACAGATATATCATTATATACACATGGTAACTAGAGGAGTAGGGGAGTATTACACACTGACTGTAGGACACAGATCATTATATACACATGGTAACTAGAGGAGTAGGTGAGTATTACACACTGACTGTAGGACACACAGATATATCATTATATACACATGGTAACTAGAGGAGTAGGGGAGTATTACACACTGACTGTAGGACACAGATATATCATTATATACACATGGTAACTAGAGGAGTAGGGGAGTATTACACACTGACTGTAGGACACACAGATATCATTATATACACATGGTAACTAGAGGAGTAGGGGAGTATTACACACTGACTGTAGGACACAGATATATCATTATATACACATGGTAACTAGAGGAGTAGGGGAGTATTACACACTGACTGTAGGACACAGATATCATTATATACACATGGTAACTAGAGGAGTAGGGGAGTATTACACACTGACTGTAGGACACACAGATATCATTATATACACATGGTAACTAGAGGAGTAGGGTAGTATTACACACTGACTGTAGGACACACAGATATATCATTATATACACATGGTAACTAGAGGAGTAGTGGAGTATTACACACTGACTGTAGGACGCAGAGATATCATTATATACACATGTTAACTAGAGGAGTAGGGGAGTATTACATACTGACTGTAGGACACAGATATATCATTATATACACATGGTAACTAGAGGAGTAGGGGAGTATTACACACTGACTGTAGGACACAGATATATCATTATATACACATGGTAACTTGAGGAGTAGGGGAGTATTACACACTGACTGTAGGACACAGATATATCATTATATACACATGGTAACTAGAGGAGTAGGGGAGTATTACACACTGACTGTAGGACACAGATATATCATTATATACACATGGTAACTAGAGGAGTAGGGGAGTATTACACACTGACTGTAGGACACAGATATATCATTATATACACATGGTAACTAGAGGAGTAGGGGAGTATTACACACTGACTGTAGGACACACAGATATATCATTATATACACATGGTAACTAGAGGAGTAGGGAGAGTATTACACACTGACTGTAGGACACACAGATATATCATTATATACACATGGTAACTAGAGGAGTAGGGGAGTATTACACACTGACTGTAGGACACAGATATATCATTATATACACATGGTAACTAGAGGAGTAGGGGAGTATTACACACTGACTGTAGGACCACACAGATATATCATTATATACACATGGTAACTAGAGGAGTAGGAGAGTATTACATACTGACTGTAGGACACAGATATATCATTATATACACATGGTAACTAGAGGAGTAGGAGAGTATTACACACTGACTGTAGGACACACAGATATCATTATATACACATGGTAACTAGAGGAGTAGGAGAGTATTACATACTGACTGTAGGACACAGATATATCATTATATACACATGGTAACTAGAGGAGTAGGAGAGTATTACATACTGACTGTAGGACACACATGTATATCATTATATACACATGGTAACTAGAGGAGTAGGAGAGTATTACATACTGACTGTAGGACACACAGGTATATCATTATATACACATGGTAACTAGAGGAGTAGGGGAGTATTACACACTGACTGTAGGACACACAGATATATCATTATATACACATGGTAACTAGAGGAGTAGGGGAGTATTACACACTGACTGTAGGACACACACAGATATATCATTATATACACATGGTAACTAGAGGAGTAGGGGAGTATTACACACTGACTGTAGGACACAGATATCATTATATACACATGGTAACTAGAGGAGTAGGAGAGTATTACACACTGACTGTAGGACACACAGATATCATTATATACACATGGTAACTAGAGGAGTAGGGGAGTATTACACACTGACTGTAGGACACACACAGAT
The DNA here is from genome assembly GCA_037306005.1 of Rhinophrynus dorsalis. Classification (NCBI taxonomy): domain Eukaryota; kingdom Metazoa; phylum Chordata; class Amphibia; order Anura; family Rhinophrynidae; genus Rhinophrynus; species Rhinophrynus dorsalis. Next base: position 117,089 of record JBBDGT010000406.1, on the reverse strand, counting down.
ATATCATTATATACACATGGTAACTAGAGGAGTAGGGGAGTATTACACACTGACTGTAGGACACACAGATATCATTATATACACATGGTAACTAGAGGAGTAGGGGAGTATTACACACTGACTGTAGGACACACACCGATATATCATTATATACACATGGTAACTAGAGGAGTAGGGGAGTATTACACACTGACTGTAGGACACACAGATATATCATTATATACACATGGTAACTAGAGGAGTAGGGGAGTATTACACACTGACTGTAGGACACAGATATATCATTATATACACATGGTAACTAGAGGAGTAGGGGAGTATTACACACTGACTGTAGGACACACAGATATATCATTATATACACATGGTAACTAGAGGAGTAGGAGAGTATTACACACTGACTGTAGGACACACAGATATATCATTATATACACATGGTAACTAGAGGAGTAGGGGAGTATTACACACTGACTGTAGGACACAGATATCATTATATACACATGGTAACTAGAGGAGTAGGGGAGTATTACACACTGACTGTAGGACACAGATATATCCTTATATACACATGGTAACTAGAGGAGTAGGGGAGTATTACACACTGACTGTAGGACACACAGATATATCATTATATACACATGGTAACTAGAGGAGTAGGGGAGTATTACACACTGACTGTAGGACACAGATATATCATTATATACACATGGTAACTAGAGGAGTAGAGGAGTATTACACACTGACTGTAGGACACAGATATATCATTATATACACATGGTAACTAGAGGAGTAGGGGAGTATTACACACTGACTGTAGGACACAGATATATCATTATATACACATGGTAACTAGTGGAGTAGGGGAGTATTACACACTGACTGTAGGACACAGATATATCATTATATACACATGGTAACTAGAGGAGTAGGGGAGTATTACACACTGTAGGACACAGATATATCATTATATACACATGGTAACTAGAGGAGTAGGAGAGTATTACACACTGACTGTAGGACACAGATATATCATTATATACACATGGTAACTAGAGGAGTAGGGGAGTATTACACACTGACTGTAGGATACAGATATATCATTATATACACATGGTAACTAGAGGAGTAGGGGAGTATTACACACTGACTGTAGGACACAGATATATCATTATATACACATGGTAACTAGAGGAGTAGGAGAGTATTACACACTGACTGTAGGACACAGATATATCATTATATACACATGGTAACTAGAGGAGTAGGGGAGTATTACACACTGACTGTAGGACACAGATATATCATTATATACACATGTTAACTAGAGGAGTAGGGGAGTATTACACACTGACTGTAGGACACAGATATATCATTATATACACATGGTAACTAGAGGAGTAGGAGAGTATTACACACTGACTGTAGGACACACAGATATATCATTATATACACATGGTAACTAGAGGAGTAGGAGAGTATTACACACTGACTGTAGGACACAGATATATCATTATATACACATGGTAACTAGAGGAGTAGGAGAGTATTACACACTGACTGTAGGACACAGATATATCATTATATACACATGGTAACTAGAGGAATAGGGGAGTATTACACACTGACTGTAGGACACAGATATATCATTATATACACATGGTAACTAGAGGAGTAGGGGAGTATTACACACTGACTGTAGGACACACGGATATATCATTATATACACATGGTAACTAGAGGAGTAGGGGAGTATTACACACTGACTGTAGGACACAGATATATCATTATATACACATGGTAACTAGAGGAGTAGGGGAGTATTACACACTGACTGTAGGACACAGATCATTATATACACATGGTAACTAGAGGAGTAGGTGAGTATTACACACTGACTGTAGGACACACAGATATATCATTATATACACATGGTAACTAGAGGAGTAGGGGAGTATTACACACTGACTGTAGGACACAGATATATCATTATATACACATGGTAACTAGAGGAGTAGGGGAGTATTACACACTGACTGTAGGACACAGATATATCATTATATACACATGGTAACTAGAGGAGTAGGGGAGTATTACACACTGACTGTAGGACACACAGATATATCATTATATACACATGGTAACTAGAGGAGTAGGGGAGTATTACACACTGACTGTAGGACACAGATATATCATTATATACACATGGTAACTAGAGGAGTAGGGGAGTATTACACACTGACTGTAGGACACAGATATCATTATATACACATGGTAACTAGAGGAGTAGGGGAGTATTACACACTGACTGTAGGACACACAGATATCATTATATACACATGGTAACTAGAGGAGTAGGGGAGTATTACACACTGACTGTAGGACACAGATATATCATTATATACACATGGTAACTAGAGGAGTAGGGGTAGTATTACACACTGACTGTAGGACACAGAGATATCATTATATACACATGGTAACTAGAGGAGTAGGGGAGTATTACATACTGACTGTAGGACGCACACAGATATATCATTATATACACATGGTAACTAGAGGAGTAGGGTAGTATTACACACTGACTGTAGGACACACAGATATATCATTATATACACATGGTAACTAGAGGAGTAGGGGAGTATTACACACTGACTGTAGGACACAGAGATATCATTATATACACATGTTAACTAGAGGAGTAGGGGAGTATTACATACTGACTGTAGGACACAGATATATCATTATATACACATGGTAACTAGAGGAGTAGGGGAGTATTACACACTGACTGTAGGACACAGATATATCATTATATACACATGGTAACTTGAGGAGTAGGGGAGTATTACACACTGACTGTAGGACACAGATATATCATTATATACACATGGTAACTAGAGGAGTAGGGGAGTATTACACACTGACTGTAGGACACACAGATATATCATTATATACACATGGTAACTAGAGGAGTAGGGGAGTATTACACACTGACTGTAGGACACAGATATATCATTATATACACATGGTAACTAGAGGAGTAGGGGAGTATTACACACTGACTGTAGGACACACAGATATATCATTATATACACATGGTAACTAGAGGAGTAGGAGAGTATTACACACTGACTGTAGGACACACAGATATATCATTATATACACATGGTAACTAGAGGAGTAGGGGAGTATTACACACTGACTGTAGGACACAGATATATCATTATATACACATGGTAACTAGAGGAGTAGGGGAGTATTACACACTGACTGTAGGACGCACACAGATATATCATTATATACACATGGTAACTAGAGGAGTAGGAGAGTATTACATACTGACTGTAGGACACAGATATATCATTATATACACATGGTAACTAGAGGAGTAGGAGAGTATTACACACTGACTGTAGGACACACAGATATCATTATATACACATGGTAACTAGAGGAGTAGGAGAGTATTACATACTGACTGTAGGACACAGATATATCATTATATACACATGGTAACTAGAGGAGTAGGAGAGTATTACATACTGACTGTAGGACACACAGGTATATCATTATATACACATGGTAACTAGAGGAGTAGGAGAGTATTACATACTGACTGTAGGACACACAGGTATATCATTATATACACATGGTAACTAGAGGAGTAGGGGAGTATTACACACTGACTGTAGGACACAGATATATCATTATATACACATGGTAACTAGAGGAGTAGGAGAGTATTACACACTGACTGTAGGACACACAGATATATCATTATATACACATGGTAACTAGAGGAGTAGGAGAGTATTACACACTGACTGTAGGACACACAGGTATATCATTATATACACATGGTAACTAGAGGAGTAGGGGAGTATTACACACTGACTGTAGGACACAGATATATCATTATATACACATGGTAACTAGAGGAGTAGGGGAGTATTGCACACTGACTGTAGGACACAGATATATCATTATATACACATGGTAACTAGAGGAGTAGGGGAGTATTACACACTGACTGTAGGACACAGATATATCATTATATACACATGGTAACTAGAGGAGTAGGGGAGTATTACACACTGACTGTAGGACACACAGATATCATTATATACACATGGTAAGTAGAGGAGTAGGGGAGTATTACACACTGACTGTAGGACACACAGATATATCATTATATACACATGGTAACTAGAGGAGTAGGGGAGTATTACATACTGGCTGTAGGACACAGATATATCATTATATACACATGGTAACTAGAGGAGTAGGGGAGTATTACACACTGACTGTAGGACACACACAGATATATCATTATATACACATGGTAACTAGAGGAGTAGGGGAGTATTACACACTGACTGTAGGACACACAGATATATCATTATATACACATGGTAACTAGAGGAGTAGGGGAGTATTACACACTGACTGTAGGACACACAGATATCATTATATACACATGGTAACTAGAGGAGTAGGGGAGTATTACACACTGACTGTAGGACACAGATATCATTATATACACATGGTAACTAGAGGAGTAGGAGAGTATTACACACTGACTGTAGGACACAGATATATCATTATATACACATGGTAACTAGAGGAGTAGGGGAGTATTACACACTGACTGTAGGACACACAGATATCATTATATACACATGGTAACTAGAGGAGTAGGGGAGTATTACACACTGACTGTAGGACACAGATATATCATTATATACATATGGTAACTAGAGGAGTATGGGAGTATTACACACTGACTGTAGGACACAGATATATCATTATATACACATGGTAACTAGAGGAGTAGGGGAGTATTACACACTGACTGTAGGACACAGATATATCATTATATACACATGGTAACTAGAGGAGTAGGGGAGTATTACACACTGACTGTAGGACACACAGATATATCATTATATACACATGGTAACTAGAGGAGTAGGAGAGTATTACACACTGTAGGACACACAGATATCATTATATACACATGGTAACTAGAGGAGTAGGGGAGTATTACACACTGACTGTAGGACACAGATATATCATTATATACACATGGTAACTAGAGGAGTAGGGGAGTATTACACACTGACTGTAGGACACACAGATATATCATTATATACACATGGTAACTAGAGGAGTAGGGGAGTATTACACACTGACTGTAGGACACAGATATATCATTATATACACATGGTAACTAGAGGAGTAGGGGAGTATTACACACTGACTGTAGGACACATATATATCATTATATACACATGGTAACTAGAGGAGTAGGAGAGTATTACACACTGACTGTAGGACACAGATATATCATTTTAAACACATGGTAAGTAGAGGAGTAGGGGAGTATTACACACTGACTGTAGGACACAGATATATCATTATATACACATAGTAACTAGAGGAGTAGGGGAGTATTACACACTGACTGTAGGATACAGATATATCATTATATACACATGGTAACTAGAGGAGTAGGAGAGTATTACACACTGACTGTAGGACACACAGATATATCATTATATACACATGGTAACTAGAGGAGTAGGAGAGTATTACACACTGACTGTAGGACACACAGATATCATTATATACACATGGTAACTAGAGGAGTAGGGGAGTATTACACACTGACTGTAGGACACAGATATATCATTATATACACATGGTAACTAGAGGAGTAGGGAAGTATTGCACACTGACTGTAGGACACAGATATATCATTATATGCACATGGTAACTAGAGGAGTAGGGGAGTATTACACACTGACTGTAGGACACAGATATCATTATATACACATGGTAACTAGAGGAGTAGGAGAGTATTACACACTGACTGTAGGACACACAGATATATCATTATATACACATGGTAACTAGAGGAGTAGGGGAGTATTACACACTGACTGTAGGACACAGATATATCATTATATACACATGGTAACTAGAGGAGTAGGGGAGTATTACACACTGACTGTAGGACACAGATATATCATTATATACACATGGTAACTAGAGGAGTAGGAGAGTATTACACACTGACTGTAGGACACAGATATATCATTATAAACACATGGTAACTAGAGGAGTAGGGGAGTATTACACACTGACTGTAGGACACAGATATATCATTATATACACATGGTAACAAGAGGAGTAGGAGAGTATTACACACTGACTGTAGGACACACAGATATATCATTATATACACATGGTAACTAGAGGAGTAGGGGAGTATTACACACTGACTGTAGGACACAGATATATCATTATATACACATGGTAACTAGAGGAGTAGGGGAGTATTACACACTGACTGTAGGACACACAGATATCATTATATACACATGGTAACTAGAGGAGTAGGAGAGTATTACACACTGACTGTAGGACACAGATATATCATTATATACACATGGTAACTAGAGGAGTAGGGGAGTATTACACACTGACTGTAGGACATACAGATATATCATTATATACACATGGTAACTAGAGGAGTAGGAGAGTATTACACACTGACTGTAGGACACAGATATATCATTATATACACATGGTAACTAGAGGAGTAGGAGAGTATTACACACTGACTGTAGGACACAGATATATCATTATATACACATGGTAACTAGAGTAGTAGGGGAGTATTACACACTGACTGTAGGACACAGATATATCATTATATACACATGGTAACTAGAGGAGTAGGGGAGTATTACACACTGACTGTAGGACACACACAGATATATCATTATATACACATGGTAACTAGAGGAGTAGGGGAGTATTACACACTGACTGTAGGACACAGATATATCATTATATACACATAGTAACTAGAGGAGTAGGAGAGTATTACACACTGACTGTAGGATACAGATATATCATTATATACACATGGTAACTAGAGGAGTAGGGGAGTATTACACACTGACTGTAGGACACAGATATATCCTTATATACACATGGTAACTAGAGGAGTAGGGGAGTATTACACACTGACTGTAGGACACACAGATATATCATTATATACACATGGTAACTAGAGGAGTAGGAGAGTATTACATACTGACTGTAGGATACAGATATATCATTATATACACATGGTAACTAGAGGAGTAGGGGAGTATTACACACTGACTGTAGGACACAGATATATCCTTATATACACATGGTAACTAGAGGAGTAGGGGAGTATTACACACTGACTGTAGGACACACAGATATCATTATATACACATGGTAACTAGAGGAGTAGGAGAGTATTACATACTGACTGTAGGACACAGATATATCATTATATACACATGGTAACTAGAGGAGTAGGAGAGTATTACATACTGACTGTAGGACACACAGGTATATCATTATATACACATGGTAACTAGAGGAGTAGGAGAGTATTACATACTGACTGTAGGACACACAGGTATATCATTATATACACATGGTAACTAGAGGAGTAGGGGAGTATTACACACTGACTGTAGGACACAGATATATCATTATATACACATGGTAACTAGAGGAGTAGGAGAGTATTACACACTGACTGTAGGACACACAGATATATCATTATATACACATGGTAACTAGAGGAGTAGGAGAGTATTACACACTGACTGTAGGACACACAGGTATATCATTATATACACATGGTTACTAGAGGAGTAGGGGAGTATTACACACTGACTGTAGGACACAGATATATCATTATATACACATGGTAACTAGAGGAGTAGGGGAGTATTACACACTGACTGTAGGACACAGATATATCATTATATACACATGGTAACTAGAGGAGTAGGGGAGTATTACACACTGACTGTAGGACACACAGATATCATTATATACACATGGTAAGTAGAGGAGTAGGGGAGTATTACACACTGACTGTAGGACACACAGATATATCATTATATACACATGGTAACTAGAGGAGTAGGGGAGTATTACATACTGGCTGTAGGACACAGATATATCATTATATACACATGGTAACTAGAGGAGTAGGGGAGTATTACACACTGACTGTAGGACACACACAGATATATCATTATATACACATGGTAACTAGAGGAGTAGGGGAGTATTACACACTGACTGTAGGACACACAGATATATCATTATATACACATGGTAACTAGAGGAGTAGGGGAGTATTACACACTGACTGTAGGACACACAGATATCATTATATACACATGGTAACTAGAGGAGTAGGGGAGTATTACACACTGACTGTAGGACACAGATATCATTATATACACATGGTAACTAGAGGAGTAGGAGAGTATTACACACTGACTGTAGGACACAGATATATCGTTATATACACATGGTAACTAGAGGAGTAGGGGAGTATTACACACTGACTGTAGGACACACAGATATCATTATATACACATGGTAACTAGAGGAGTAGGGGAGTATTACACACTGACTGTAGGACACAGATATATCATTATATACACATGGTAACTAGAGGAGTAGGGGAGTATTACACACTGACTGTAGGACACAGATATATCATTATATACACATGGTAACTAGAGGAGTAGGGGAGTATTACACACTGACTGTAGGACACACAGATATATCATTATATACACATGGTAACTAGAGGAGTAGGGGAGTATTACACACTGACTGTAGGACACACAGATATATCATTATATACACATGGTAACTAGAGGAGTAGGAGAGTATTACACACTGTAGGACACACAGATATCATTATATACACATGGTAACTAGAGGAGTAGGAGAGTATTACACACTGACTGTAGGACACAGATATATCATTATATACACATGGTAACTAGAGGAGTAGGGGAGTATTACACACTGACTGTAGTACACACAGATATATCATTATATACACATGGTAACTAGAGGAGTAGGGGAGTATTACACACTGACTGTAGGACACAGATATATCATTATATACACATGGTAACTAGAGGAGTAGGGGAGTATTACACACTGTAGGACACACAGATATATCATTATATACACATGGTAACTAGAGGAGTAGGGGAGTATTACACACTGACTGTAGGACACACACAGATATCATTATATACACATGGTAACTAGAGGAGTAGGGGAGTATTACACACTGACTGTAGGACACACGGATATATCATTATATACACATGGTAACTAGAGGAGTAGGAGAGTATTACACACTGACTGTAGGACACACAGATATCATTATATACACATGGTAACTAGAGGAGTAGGGGAGTATTACACACTGACTGTAGGACACACAGATATCATTATATACACATGGTAACTAGAGGAGTAGGGGAGTATTACACACTGACTGTAGGACACAGATATATCATTATATACACATGGTAACTAGAGGAGTAGGAGAGTATTACACACTGACTGTAGGACACACAGATATATCATTATATACACATGGTAACTAGAGGAGTAGGGGAGTATTACACACTGACTGTAGGACACAGATATATCATTATATACACATGGTAACTAGAGGAGTAGGGGAGTATTACACACTGACTGTAGGACACACAGATATATCATTATATACACATGGTAACTAGAGGAGTAGGGGAGTATTACACACTGACTGTAGGACACAGATATATCATTATATACACATGGTAACTAGAGGAGTAGGGGAGTATTACACACTGACTGTAGGACACATATATATCATTATATACACATGGTAACTAGAGGAGTAGGAGAGTATTACACACTGACTGTAGGACACAGATATATCATTATAAACACATGGTAACTAGAGGAGTAGGGGAGTATTACACACTGACTGTAGGACACAGATATATCATTATATACACATGGTAACTAGAGGAGTAGGGGAGTATTACACACTGACTGTAGGATACAGATATATCATTATATACACATGGTAACTAGAGGAGTAGGAGAGTATTACACACTGACTGTAGGACACACAGATATATCATTATATACACATGGTAACTAGAGGAGTAGGAGAGTATTACACACTGACTGTAGGACACACAGATATCATTATATACACATGGTAACTAGAGGAGTAGGGGAGTATTACACACTGACTGTAGGACACAGATATATCATTATATACACATGGTAACTAGAGGAGTAGGGAAGTATTACACACTGACTGTAGGACACAGATATATCATTATATGCACATGGTAACTAGAGGAGTAGGGGAGTATTACACACTGACTGTAGGACACAGATATCATTATATACACATGGTAACTAGAGGAGTAGGAGAGTATTACACACTGACTGTAGGACACACAGATATATCATTATATACACATGGTAACTAGAGGAGTAGGGGAGTATTACACACTGACTGTAGGACACAGATATATCATTATATACACATGGTAACTAGAGGAGTAGGGGAGTATTACACACTGACTGTAGGACACAGATATATCATTATATACACATGGTAACTAGAGGAGTAGGAGAGTATTACACACTGACTGTAGGACACAGATATATCATTATAAACACATGGTAACTAGAGGAGTAGGGGAGTATTACACACTGACTGTAGGACACAGATATATCATTATATACACATGGTAACTAGAGGAGTAGGAGAGTATTACACACTGACTGTAGGACACACAGATATATCATTATATACACATGGTAACTAGAGGAGTAGGGGAGTATTACACACTGACTGTAGGACACAGATATATCATTATATACACATGGTAACTAGAGGAGTAGGGGAGTATTACACACTGACTGTAGGACACACAGATATCATTATATACACATGGTAACTAGAGGAGTAGGAGAGTATTACACACTGACTGTAGGACACAGATATATCATTATATACACATGGTAACTAGAGGAGTAGGGGAGTATTACACACTGACTGTAGGACATACAGATATATCATTATATACACATGGTAACTAGAGGAGTAGGAGAGTATTACACACTGACTGTAGGACACAGATATATCATTATATACACATGGTAACTAGAGGAGTAGGAGAGTATTACACACTGACTGTAGGACACAGATATATCATTATATACACATGGTAACTAGAGTAGTAGGGGAGTATTACACACTGACTGTAGGACACAGATATATCATTATATACACATGGTAACTAGAGGAGTAGGGGAGTATTACACACTGACTGTAGGACGCACACAGATATATCATTATATACACATGGTAACTAGAGGAGTAGGGGAGTATTACACACTGACTGTAGGACACAGATATATCATTATATACACATAGTAACTAGAGGAGTAGGAGAGTATTACACACTGACTGTAGGATACAGATATATCATTATATACACATGGTAACTAGAGGAGTAGGGGAGTATTACACACTGACTGTAGGACACACATATATATCATTATATACACATGGTAACTAGAGGAGTAGGGGAGTATTACACACTGACTGTAGGACACAGATATATCATTATATACACATGGTAACTAGAGGAGTAGGGGAGTATTACACACTGACTGTAGGACACAGATATATCCTTATATACACATGGTAACTAGAGGAGTAGGGGAGTATTACACACTGACTGTAGGACACACAGATATATCATTATATACACATGGTAACTAGAGGAGTAGGGGAGTATTACACACTGACTGTAGGACATACAGATATATCATTATATACACATGGTAACTAGAGGAGTAGGAGAGTATTACACACTGACTGTAGGACACAGATATATCATTATATACACATGGTAACTAGAGGAGTAGGAGAGTATTACACACTGACTGTAGGACACAGATATATCATTATATACACATGGTAACTAGAGTAGTAGGGGAGTATTACACACTGACTGTAGGACACAGATATATCATTATATACACATGGTAACTAGAGGAGTAGGGGAGTATTACACACTGACTGTAGGACACAGATATATCATTATATACACATGGTAACTAGAGGAGTAGGGGAGTATTACACACTGACTGTAGGACACACAGATATATCATTATATACATATGGTAACTAGAGGAGTAGGAGAGTATTACACACTGACTGTAGGACACAGATATATCATTATATACACATGGTAACTAGAGGAGTAGGGGAGTATTACACACTGACTGTAGGACACAGATATATCATTATATACACATGGTAACTAGAGGAGTAGGGGAGTATTACACACTGACTGTAGGACACAGATATATCATTATATACACATGGTAACTAGAGGAGTAGGGGAGTATTACACACTGACTGTAGGACACAGATATATCATTATATACACATGGTAACTAGAGGAGTATGTTAATTAAAAATTGTCCTTCTCTGTGATCCAGCTGGACACCACCCTGCTGCTCTGAGATGAACAGTGTTACATCAGTAAAAGGGGCGGGAGGGTGATACTTTATAATTCAATTACTCTTGTACTACAACTCTGACAGTACTGAAATAACACTCTCTGTGGACCCAATACTATGAAGATTAATTGGAGCTGCTTTTATTGTGACACATTACTATCCTTTTAATAAAGAGTTTTCTCCCTTAGAAGCTGTTAGAGGAGGAAAGAATTGGTAAAACATGATAAACTGTCCTTGGACGAGGCCATAAGGATTAATACATGTTTATTACCATTTATTGTCACATTTATGTATCTATTTCTTGGACTTAGTAAGACAGGAGGTTGGCACTGTGACGGATCCTCTCTCCTCCTTGTTCCAGTCGTCCTGTATGTCTCATCATAGACCTCGTTTATTTACTCTTTAGAGGTAATTGTGGAAATAAATGGGCTTTATTCTAGTTTCAGAGATACCCATGGGTTTTTATACTTTCAAAAGAACACTATACAATGATTATGAAGTCCTCATAGAGATTATATTGCATTCCTTCCTTCCCCTGCTGTCCTTCAGTCCTTCCTTCCCCTGCTGTCCTTCAGTCCTTCCTTCCCCTTCTGTCCTTCATTCCTTCCTTCCCCTGCTGTCATTCTTTCCTTCCTTCATTCCTTCCTTCCTGCTGTTCTTCATTCCTTCCTTCCTGATGTCCTTCATTCATTCCTTCCCCTACTGCCTTCATTCCTTTCTTCCTGCTGTTCTTCAATCCTTCCTTCCTGATGTCCTTCATTCCTTCCTTCCCCTGCTGTCCTTCATTCCTTCCTTCCTGCTGTTCTTCAATCCTTCCTTCCTGATGTCCTTCATTCCTTCCTTCCCCTGCTGTCCTTCATTCCTTCCTTCCTGCTGTTCTTCAATCCTTCCTTCCTGATGTCCTTCATTCCTTCCTTCCTGATGTCCTTCATTCATTCCTTCCTGCTGTTCTTCATTCATTCCTTCCTGCTGTTCTTCATTCATTCCTTCCTGCTGTCTTTTAGTCATTCATTCATTCCTGATGTTCTTCGTTCCTTCCTGGTGTCCTTCATTCCTTCCTTCCTTCCTTCCTGAGATCCTTCATTCCTTCCTTCCTGAGGTGCTTCCTTCCTTCCTGCTGTCCTTCATTCCTTTCTTCCTGCTGTCCTTCATTCCTTCCTTCCCCTACTGCCTTCATTTCTTCCTTCCTGCTGTCCTTCATTCCTTCCTTCCCCTACTGCCTTCATTTCTTCCTTCCTGCTGTCCTTCATTCCTTCCTTCCCCTACTGCCTTCATTTCTTCCTTCCTGTTGTCCTTCATTCCTTTCTTCCTGTTGTCCTTCATTTCTTCCTTCCTGTTGTCCTTCATTTCATCCTTCCTGATGTCCTTCATTCCTTCCTTCCTTCCTTCCTTCCTGCTGTCCTTCGTTCCTTCCTTCGTTCTTTCCTTCCTGCTGTCCTTCGTTCCTTCCTTCTTATGTTTCTCTTTGTTTTTTCCCCTGCTGCACTTCGTTCTCTTTCCTTCCTCTGCTGCTTTTCATTCCTTCCCACACTGCACTTCATTCTTTCCTTCTCCTTTTGCCCTTCCTTCATTCCTTCCATCCCACACTACCCTTCATTCCTTCTGTCTCCTGTTGCCCTTCGTTCCTTCCTTCCCCTACTGCCCTTCATTTCTTTCTTCCTTTCCCTGCTGCCCTTTATTCTTTTCTTGCCCTGCTTCTCATTTCTTTCTTTCCTTGCTGCCCATTGCGCCATACATTCTGCACTGCCCTTCCTTCCTTCTCCTGCTACCCTCCATTAACTTCTTTCCTTCTTTTCCTCACTTCTTTCTTCCCATGCTGCCCATCGTTCCTTCCATCCCGCATTGGCCTTCTTTTCCTTCCATCCTGCACTAGCCTTCTTTTCCTTCCATCCTGCACCGCTGTTTTCTCCTTCCTTCCCCTGCTGCCCTTCTCTCCTTCTTTCCCCTGCTGCTTTTCATTCTCTTTCCTTCTCCTGCTACCCTTCATTAACTTCTTTCCTTCATCTCCTCATTTCTTTAATCCCCTACTGCTCTTTGTTCGTTCTGTCCTGCGCTGCTCTTTGTTCGTTCTGTCCTGCGCTGCTCTTTGTTCCTTCGGTCCCCCGCTGCTCTTTGTTCCTTCCGTCCCGCGCTGCTCTTTGTTCCTTCCGTCCCGCGCTGCTCTTTGTTCCTTCCGTCCCGCGCTGCTCTTTGTTCCTTCCGTCCCGCGCTGCTCTTTGTTCCTTCCGTCCCGCGCTGCTCTTTGTTCCTTCCGTCCCGCGCTGCTCTTTGTTCTTTCCGTCCCGCGCTGCTCTTTGTTCTTTCCGTCCCGCGCTGCTCTTTGTTCTTTCCGTCCCGCGCTGCTCTTTGTTCTTTCCGTCCCGCTCTGCTCTTTGTTCTTTCCGTCCCGCGCTGCTCTTTGTTCTTTCCGTCCCACGCTGCTCTTTGTTCCTTCGGTCCCGCGCTGCCCTTTGTTCCTTCGGTCCCGCGCTTCCCTTTGTTCCTTCGGTCCCGCGCTGCTCTTTGTTCCTTCGGTCCCGCGCTGCTCTTTGTTCCTTCGGTCCCGCGCTGCTCTTTGTTCCTTCGGTCCCGCGCTGCTCTTTGTTCCTTCGGTCCCGCGCTGCTCTTTGTTCCTTCCGTCCCGCGCTGCTCTTTGTTCCTTCCGTCCCGCGCTGCTCTTTGTTCCTTCCGTCCCGCGCTGCTCTTTGTTCCTTCCGTCCCGCGCTGCTCTTTGTTCCTTCCGTCCCGCGCTGCTCTTTGTTCTTTCCGTCCCGCGCTGCTCTTTGTTCTTTCCTTCCCGCGCTGCTCTTTGTTCTTTCCGTCCCGCGCTGCTCTTTGTTCTTTCCGTCCCGCTCTGCTCTTTGTTCTTTCCGTCCCGCGCTGCTCTTTGTTCTTTCCGTCCCGCGCTGCCCTTTGTTCCTTCGGTCCCGCGCTGCCCTTTGTTCCTTCGGTCCCGCGCTGCCCTTTGTTCCTTCTGTCCCGCGCTGCCCTTTGTTCCTTCTGTCCCGAGCTGCCCTGTGTTCCTTCGGTCCCGCGCTGCCCTGTGTTCCTTCGGTCCCGCGCTGCCCTGTGTTCCTTCGGTCCCGCGCTGCCCTGTGTTCCTTCGGTCCCGCGCTGCCCTGTGTTCCTTCGGTCCCGCGCTGCCCTGTGTTCCTTCGGTCCCCCGCTGCCCTGTGTTCCTTCGGTCCCCCGCTGCCCTGTGTTCCTTCGGTCCCCCGCTGCCCTGTGTTCCTTCGGTCCCCCGCTGCCCTGTGTTCCTTCGGTTCCCCGCTGCCCTGTGTTCCTTCGGTCCCGCGCTGCCCTGTGTTCCTTCGGTCCCGCGCTGCCCTGTGTTCCTTCGGTCCCGCGCTGCCCTGTGTTCCTTCGGTCCCCCGCTGCCCTGTGTTCCTTCGGTCCCCCGCTGCCCTGTGTTCCTTCGGTCCCCCGCTGCCCTGTGTTCCTTCGGTCCCCCGCTGCCCTGTGTTCCTTCGGTCCCCCGCTGCCCTGTGTTCCTTCGGTCCCCCGCTGCCCTGTGTTCCTTCGGTCCCCCGCTGCCCTGTGTTCCTTCGGTCCCCCGCTGCCCTGTGTTCCTTCGGTCCCCCGCTGCCCTGTGTTCCTTCGGTCCCCCGCTGCCCTGTGTTCCTTCGGTCCCCCGCTGCCCTGTGTTCCTTCGGTCCCCCGCTGCCCTGTGTTCCTTCCGTCCCGCGCTGCCCTGTGTTCCTTCCGTCCCGCGCTGCCCTTTGTTCCTTCTCTCCTTCTTTCTCATGCTGCCCTTCATTCTCTTTCCTTCCCCTGCTGCCCTTCATTCCTTCTTTCCATGCTGCACTGTCCCTCATTCTGTCCTTACCCTGCTGCCCCTCATTCAATCATTCCCCTGCTTCTTCTCATTCCATACTTAATCCCACACTGCCCTTCATTCCTTCTTCACCCACTCTGTGCTTCATTCCTTCCTTCCATCACTTTCTGCCCTTCCTTCCTTGCCCACATTGCCCTTTATTCCCTCCTCTTTCTTCCACCCTTCCTTGCCCAGCTGCCCTTCATTCCATCATCCTTTTTTATGCTGCCCTTCATTCCTTCCGTGCCCAAACTTCCCTTCCTAGCCATCTGCATTTCTTCCTTCCTAGTGACTTTGGGCACTCAGGACTCGGAGACGTAGAAAGGAAGTATTTACTTACAGTGCGGAGCTAAGAACAAGAGGTCATCCATTAAGACTAGAGGAATGGCACTTTCGACTAAAACAAAGGCAGGAATTTTTTTAAGGATGTGGACATTAGTCTTAGGACACTGTTTGCACATAATATAGTTGCTTTTACAAAATTATTGGATACCTTTCTTGTTCAGAACAATATTGAGAATTATGACAGTTGGTAGCAATAGCTTGTTAATCCAGGGAAATAGCTGACTGCCTTTTGGAATCGGTAAGGATTTTTTTTACACACTTGAGGTTAATTGTACTTAATTGGAAATGTATTCATTGTTTTATTTTTTTCTCTTTGCCTCCCTTTGGACTGTGCAAGGAAATCTGTCAGAGTATAGTACATGTGAATATAAGCACATTACAAGCAATGGTACAGCATAAGACCGTAAACCATACAATGATGTATAGAAGTTCAGAGTGTATCTCTGGCCAATTTTTGGTTATACAGGAAAAACCTACAAAACCATAGAGGGACCCCCCCCCCCCAAACTGTCTCTGCAGACAAAACAGCCAGCCCCCGCCACCCCGGAACTTCCTTTTTACCTACTAATACCAGTATAACCCTGTATAATCTCTCTGTATAATTAAATGTATCTAATCTTCTCTTAAATTTATCCAATGTATCTGCCATTACCACCTTCTTTGGCAAAGAATTCCACAAATCAACAGACCTTACTGTAAAAAAACCCTTTCTCTGCTGAAGTCTAAACCTCCTTTCCTCTAATCTCAAGGGGTGTCCCCTGGTCACCTGATCAGGCCTTGGAATAAATAGCTCACCACAGAGATCCTTGTATTGACCTCTCATATACTTGTACAATGTGATAAGGTCTCCTCTTAGTCGTCTTTTCTCTAGAGTAAATAAACCAAGTTTGTCTAGTCGTTCCTCATAGTCAAGTCCTCCATTCCCTTAATTAATTTTGTTGCTCTCCGCTGTACCCTCTCTAGTTCTAGTATATACTTGTTCAGAACCGGTGCCCAAAATTGCACTGCATACTCAAGGTGAGGTCTTACCAATGATTTGTATAATGGCAAAATAATGTTATCCACTCTTGCTTCGATACAGGACTTTGTTTGCCTTTGCTACTGCTGTTTGACACTGGTCACTGTTTCCAAGTTTGTAGTTGACAAGGATTCCCAGGTCTTTCTCTAGCAACGAGTCACCTAAAATTATTCCATTAAGTTTATAAGTAGCCTTGGGATTGTTTCCTCCCAAATGCATGACTTTACACTTCCCCACATTAAACTTCATATTCCATTTGTTTGCCCAATCTGACATTGTATGTAAATCCCTCTGAAAAGCACAAATATTCTGTTGTGACTGTATTACCCTACATGATTTCTTTTACCTAATCTAGTGTGTTACTGTGTATGTAATCCTTTGGGGACACCTCTATCAGAGGTTAAATGTCCTCCATGAATATAACAGGATTTGTCCCCCACAGATCGATCAGACTCCAGCCCTGATGTAATAGTGAAGATCGAACCCGAGGAAGACCAGTTCCCATGGGCTCCTGAGCTAAATGGGGTCAGAGAAATTCCTCCCACGACAAGCACAGGTGAGTAACTGGGTCAGTGGAGAGCATTGTAACTATTTGTACTTCTATAACCAGGATGCGCTTGGGTAGGAAACCAGATTATCTCCTCTCTAATATTATCCACAGAGCAGATTAAATCCAGCACCACTTTCTACACTGCCTCCAAATTACATTATAAGTGAGTACATACTCCGTACCATTTTACAGCACAGTGTGATCATAACAGTGTATATAAGATACTCAGTACCATTATACAGAGCGGTGTGATCATAACAGTGTATATAAGATACTCAGTACCATTATACAGAGCGGTGTGTATAGATATCAGTACCATTATACAGAGCGGTGTGATCAGTATCAGTGTGTAGCTATCAGTACCATTATACAGAGCAGTGTGATCGGTATCAGTGTGTAGATATCAGTACCATTATACAGTGCGGTGTGATCAGTATCAGTGTGTAGATATCAGTACCATTATACAGAGCGGTGTGATCGGTATCAGTGTGTAGATATCAGTACCATTATACAGAGCGGTGTGATCAGTATCAGTGTGTAGATACTCAGTACCATTATACAGAGCGGTGTGATCAGTATCAGTGTGTAGATATCAGTACCATTATACAGAGCGGTGTGATCAGTATCAGTGTGTAGATATCAGTACCATTATACAGAGCGATGTGATCAGTATCAGTGTGTAGATATCAGTACCATTATACAGAGCGGTGTGATCGGTATCAGTGTGTAGATATCAGTACCATTATACAGAGCGGTGTGATCGGTATCAGTGTGTAGATATCAGTACCATTATACAGAGCGGTGTGATCAGTATCAGTGTGTAGATATCAGTACCATTATACAGAGCGGTGTGATCGGTATCAGTGTGTAGATATCAGTACCATTATACAGAGCGGTGTGATCAGTATCAGTGTGTAGATATCAGTACCATTATACAGAGCGGTGTGATCAGTATCAGTGTGTAGATATCAGTACCATTATACAGAGCGGTGTGATCAGTATCAGTGTGTAGATACTCAGTACCATTATACAGTGCAGTGTGATCGGTATCAGTGTGTAGATATCAGTACCATTATACAGAGCGGTGTGATCAGTATCAGTGTGTAGATATCAGTACCATTATACAGAGCGGTGTGATCGGTATCAGTGTGTAGATATCAGTACCATTATACAGAGCGGTGTGATCAGTATCAGTGTGTAGATATCAGTACCATTATACAGAGCGGTGTGATCGGTATCAGTGTGTAGATACTCAGTACAATTATACAGAGCGGTGTGATCAGTATCAGTGTGTAGATATCCGTACCATTATACAGAGCGGTGTGATCGGTATCAGTGTGTAGATATCGGTACCATTATACAGAGCGGTGTGATCGGTATCAGTGTGTAGATATCAGTACCATTATACAGAGCGGTGTGATCGGTATCAGTGTGTAGATATCAGTACCATTATACAGAGCGGTGTGATCAGTATCAGTGTGTAGATATCCGTACCATTATACAGAGCGGTGTGATCGGTATCAGTGTGTAGATATCGGTACCATTATACAGAGCGGTGTGATCGGTATCAGTGTGTAGATATCAGTACCATTATACAGAGCGGTGTGATCGGTATCAGTGTGTATAGATATCAGTACCATTATACAGAGTGGTGTGATCAGTATCCGTGTGTAGATACTCAGTACCATTATACAGAGCAGTGTGATCAGTATCAGTGTGTAGATATCAGTACCATTATACAGAGTGTTGTGATCAGTATCAGTGTGTAGATACTCAGTACCATTATACAGTGCGTTGTGATCAGTATCAGTGTGTAGATACTCAGTACCATTATACAGAGCGGTGTGATCAGTGTCAGTGTGTAGATATCAGTACCATTATACAGAGCGGTGTGATCGGTATCAGTGTGTAGATATCAGTACCATTATACAGAGCGGTGTGATCGGTATCAGTGTGTAGATATCAGTACAATTATACAGTGCGGTGTGATCAGTATCAGTGTGTAGATATCAGTACCATTATACAGACCGGTGTGATCGGTATCAGTGTGTAGATATCAGTACCATTATACAGAGCGGTGTGATCAGTATCAGTATGTAGATATCAGTACCATTATACAGAGCGGTGTGATCAGTATCAGTGTGTAGATATCAGTACCATTATACAGAGCGGTGTGATCAGTATCAGTGTGTAGATATCAGTACCATTATGCAGAGCGGTGTGATCAGTATCAGTGTGTAGATATCAGTACAATTATACAGTGCGGTGTGATCAGTATCAGTGTGTAGATATCAGTACCATTATACAGACCGGTGTGATCGGTATCAGTGTGTAGATATCAGTACCATTATACAGAGCGGTGTGATCAGTATCAGTGTGTAGATATCAGTACCATTATACAGTGCGGTGTGATCAGTATCAGTGTGTAGATATCAGTACCATTATACAGAGCGATGTGATCGGTATCAGTGTGTAGATATCAGTACCATTATACAGAGCGG
This sequence comes from Rhinophrynus dorsalis, assembly GCA_037306005.1. Taxonomy (NCBI): domain Eukaryota; kingdom Metazoa; phylum Chordata; class Amphibia; order Anura; family Rhinophrynidae; genus Rhinophrynus; species Rhinophrynus dorsalis. Next base: position 96,462 of record JBBDGT010000406.1, on the reverse strand, counting down.
TGTGATCGGTATCAGTGTGTAGATATCAATACCATTATACAGTGCGGTGTGATCGGTATCAGTGTGTAGATATCAGTACCATTATACAGAGCGGTGTGATCGGTATCAGTGTGTAGATATCAGTACCATTATACAGAGCGGTGTGATCAGTATCAGTGTGTAGATATCAGTACCATTATACAGAGCAGTGTGATCAGTATCAGTGTGTAGATATCAGTACCATTATACAGAGCGGTGTGATCAGTATCAGTGTGTAGATACTCAGTACCATTATACAGAGCGGTGTGATCGGTATCAGTGTGTAGATATCAGTACAATTATACAGAGCGGTGTGATCAGTATCAGCGTAGATATCAGTACCATTATACAGAGCGGTGTGATCAGTATCAGCGTAGATATCAGTACCATTATACAGAGCGGTGTGATCGGTATCAGTGTGTAGATATCAGTACCATTATACAGAGCAGTGTGATCAGTATCAGTGTGTAGATACTCAGTACCATTATACAGAGCGGTGTGATCAGTATCAGTGTGTAGATATCAGTACCATTATACAGAGAGGTGTGATCAGTATCAGTGTGTAGATATCAGTACCATTATACAGATCAGTGTGATCAGTATCAGTGTGTAGATATCAGTACCATTATACAGAGAGGTGTGATCAGTATCAGTGTGTAGATATCAGTACCATTATACAGAGAAGTGTGATCAGTATTAGTATGTAGATATCAGTACCATTATACAGAGCGGTGTGATCAGTATCAGTGTGTAGATATCAGTACCATTATACAGAGCGGTGTGATCAGTATCAGTGTGTAGATATCAGTACCATTATACAGAGCGGTGTGATCAGTATCAGTGTGTAGATATCAGTACCATTATACAGAGCGGTGTGATCAGTATCAGTGTGTAGATATCAGTACCATTATACAGAGCGGTGTGATCAGTATCAGTGTGTAGATATCAGTACAATTATACAGAGCAGTGTGATCAGTATCAGTGTGTAGATATCAGTACCATTATACAGAGCGGTGTGATCAGTATCAGTGTGTAGATATCAGTACCATTATACAGAGCAGTGTGATCGGTATCAGTGTGTAGATACTCAGTACCGTTATACAGAGCGATGTGATCAGTATCAGTGTGTAGATATCAGTACCATTATACAGAGCAGTGTGATCGGTATCAGTGTGTAGATACTCAGTACCGTTATACAGAGCGATGTGATCAGTATCAGTGTGTAGATATCAGTACCATTATACAGAGCAGTGTGATCGGTATCAGTGTGTAGATACTCAGTACCGTTATACAGAGCGATGTGATCAGTATCAGTGTGTAGATATCAGTACCATTATACAGAGCAGTGTGATCGGTATCAGTGTGTAGATACTCAGTACCGTTATACAGAGCGGTGTGATCGGTATCAGTGTGTAGATATCAGTACCATTATACAGAGCGGTGTGATCGGTATCAGTGTGTAGATATCAGTACCATTATACAGAGCGGTGTGATCGGTATCAGTGTGTAGATATCAGTACCATTATACAGAGCGGTGTGATCGGTATCAGTGTGTAGATATCAGTACCATTATACAGAGCGGTGTGATCGGTATCAGTGTGTAGATATCAGTACCATTATACAGAGCGGTGTGATCGGTATCAGTGTGTAGATATCAGTACCATTATACAGAGCGGTGTGATCAGTATCAGTGTGTAGATATCCGTACCATTATACAGAGCGGTGTGATCAGTATCAGTGTGTAGATACTCAGTACCATTATACAGAGCGGTGTGATCGGTATCAGTGTGTAGATATCAGTACCATTATACAGAGCGGTGTGATCGGTATCAGTGTGTAGATATCAGTACCATTATACAGAGCGGTGTGATCGGTATCAGTGTAGATATCAGTACCATTATACAGAGCGGTGTGATCGGTATCAGTGTGTAGATATCGGTACCATTATACAGAGCGGTGTGATCGGTATCAGTGTGTAGATATCAGTACCATTATACAGAGCGGTGTGATCGGTATCAGTGTGTAGATATCAGTACCATTATACAGAGCGGTGTGATCGGTATCAGTGTGTAGATATCAGTACCATTATACAGAGCGGTGTGATCGGTATCAGTGTGTAGATATCAGTACCATTATACAGAGCGGTGTGATCGGTATCAGTGTGTAGATATCAGTACCATTATACAGAGCGGTGTGATCGGTATCAGTGTGTAGATATCAGTACCATTATACAGAGCGGTGTGATCAGTATCAATGTGTAGATATCAGTACCATTATACAGAGCGGTGTGATCAGTATCAGTGTGTAGATATCAGTACCATTATACAGAGCGGTGTGATCAGTATCACTGTGTAGATATCAGTACCATTATACAGAGGGTTGTGATCAGTATCAGTGTGTAGATATCAGTACCATTATACAGAGCGGTGTGATCTGTATCAGTGTGTAGATATCAGTACCATTATACAGAGCAGTGTGATCGGTATCAGTGTGTAGATATCAGTACCATTATACAGAGCAGTGTGATCGGTATCAGTGTGTAGATACTCTACCATTATACAGAGCGGTGTGATCAGTATCAGTGTGTAGATATCAGTACCATTATACAGAGCGGTGTGATCGGTATTAGTGTGTAGATACTCAGTACCATTATACAGAGCGGTGTGATCAGTATCAGTGTGTAGATACTCAGTACCATTATACAGAGCGGTGTGATCAGTATCAGTGTGTAGATACTCAGTACCATTATACAGAGCGGTGTGATCAGTATCAGTGTGTAGATACTCAGTACCATTATACACAGTGGTGTGATCGGTATCAGTGTGTAGATACTCAGTACCATGAGACAGAGCGTTGTGATCAGTATCAGTGTGTAGATACTCAGTACCATTATACAGAGCGGTGTGATCAGTATCAGTGTGTAGATATCAGTACCATTATACAGAGCGGTGTGATCAGTATCAGTGTGTAGATATCCGTACCATTATACAGAGCGATGTGATCAGTATCAGTGTGTAGATATCCGTACCATTATACAGAGCGGTGTGATCAGTATCAGTGTGTAGATATCAGTACCATTATACAGAGCGGTGTGATCAGTATCAGTGTGTAGATATCAGTACCATTATACAGAGCGTTGTGATCAGTATCAGTGTGTAGATATCAGTACCATTATACAGAGGGGTGTGATCGGTATCAGTGTGTAGATATCAGTACCATAATACAGAGCGGTGTGATCAGTATCAGTGTGTAGATATCAGTACCATTATACAGAGCGGTGTGATCTATATCAGTACCATTATACAGAGCAGTGTGATCAGTACCAGTGTGTAGATATCAGTACCATTATACAGAGGGTTGTGATCAGTATCAGTGTGTAGATATCAGTACCATTATACAGAGCGGTGTGATCAGTACCAGTGTGTAGATATCAGTACCATTATACAGAGCAGTGTGATCAGTATCAGTGTGTAGATATCAGTACCGTTATACAGAGCGGTGTGATCAGTATCAGTGTGTAGATATCAGTACCATTATACAGAGCGTTGTGATCAGTATCAGTGTGTAGATATCAGTACCGTTATACAGAGCGGTGTGATCAGTATCAGTGTGTAGATATCAGTACCATTATACAGAGGGGTGTGATCGGTATTAGTGTGTAGATACTCCACAATGCCCCCTTCATCTCCACATTGCCCCTTCGACAATGCCTCCTTCATCTCCACATTGCCCCTTCCAAAATGCCCCCTTCATCTCCACATTGCCCCTTCCACATTACCTCTTCCACAATACCCCCTTCATCTCCACAATACCCCTAGTCCAGTCCCTGGTGGTCTAGCAGCGTGGTTTGACAGATTTGTGCCTCCTTAGGCACAGATCTCTACAACTGAAGCTCCCGCGCATCGCTCTAGTAATGCAGAGACTGGAACATGAAGTCATCTCCCAGCGGTCTGTATTACTAGAACCGGCGGCAGTAGTGGGAGTTGCTGCGGACCATATACTGTAATTATTGTAACTGGTAAGCCTGAAACACATCTGACCAAAAGAAGGTATCTACCCTCTTTATCTTGCAAATTACAATTGGGGTAGAATTTCTTATTAGAATTACGACTCCATGTCTTTTGCGAAGATCACAGCTTAGAAAAAATCTCTTATATCTTCTATCAAAATATTTTAATACATTGTTTCTAGAAAACTTTGTCAACTGTAAGAGCAAGAAATCTGGTTTAAATTTCTCTAAACTAGTAAAAACCTTACTTCTTTTTCTAGCAAAATTTAAACCACGTGTACTTATTGAGCGAAAACAAAATTTACTTAGCATTAAATCCCCCCTTCCCCAAGAAAGATAGGTTTCGCCTTAAGGTTAACTACAGACGAAGAACGGCTTACGCCTCATTTGGTCTCTTCCATCACCCCCACCATGAAAATTAGATGATAAAAAGTCACAATGTAGTCAGACAATGTACCTCAAATAAGTTAGAGATATATTACCATGAAATAAAGTATAGTATGTGATTAATAACATATATTACCATGTAGAACAAAAAAAACAAAAAAAACCATATTATTATAAAATGAGGTTTAGAATACATATAACACTATATATCACCATAAAATAAAACATGGTATTACTGTGTATATTACCATAAGACAAAGAATAATATATAAATATTAACATATATTATATGAAGACATGACATGGAATAAAATATAGGATATATATATCAGAATAAAACGTCTCAAGAAAAATATTAATAGAATATAAACCTAGAATGGGGGGGGAGGGGGGGAAGTAGGGGGGTAAATAAAATAAAAGGGGACATTCATTAGTAATGTAAGATAATAAAAAAAATTATTAAATATAACACATTTAAGGAACAGATGGTATATGATAAATAAAAATAATAATAAGGGTATTTATATGATGAGTAATAATAATAAGGATATTTAAAAAAGATATAACGCTAATGATGTATAAATGAAAAGATTATTATATTATTGAATATAACACATTGGAGGAACAGATGGTATATGATAAATAAAAATAATAATAAGGGTATTTATATGGTAAATAATAATGATAATAAGGATATTTTAAAAAGATATAACACTAATGAGGTATAAATGAAAGGACTCATCAAAGAAAACACAACAAGGTGAAAAGAGAACATTAATTCCACCAGTCTCAGCGCTGTAGAGTATCAATGCGTTCTACTGACTCTTCCCTGTGATCAGCGCTCTGCTCCCATTCAGATATCACAACAAGGTGATAAGAGACCATTAATCCCACCAGTCTCAGCGCTGTAGACTATCAGTGCGTTCTACTGACTCTTCCCTGTGATCAGCGCTCTGCTCCCATTCAGATAACACAACAAGGTGATAAGAGACCATTAATCCCACCAGTCTCAGTGCTGTAGAGTATCAGTGCGTTCTACTGACTCTTCCCTGTGATCAGCACTCTGCTCCCATTCAGATATCACAACAAGGTGATAAGAGAACATTAATTCCACCAGTCTCAGCGCTGTAGAGTATCAGTGCGTTCTACTGACTCTTCCCTGTGATCAGCACTCTGTTCCCATTCAGATAACACAACAAGGTGATAAGAGAACATTAATTCCACCAGTCTCAGCGCTGTAGAGTATCAGTGCGTTCTACTGACTCTTCCCTGTGATCAGCACTCTGCTCCCATTCAGATAACACAACAAGGTGATAAGAGAACATTAATCCCACCAGTCTCAGCGCTGTAGAGTATCAGTGCGTTCTACTGACTCTTCCCTGTGATCAGCACTCTGCTCCCATTCAGATAACACAACAAGGTGATAAGAGAACATTAATCCCACCAGTCTCAGCGCTGTAGAGTATCAGTGCGTTCTACTGACTCTTCCCTGTGATCAGCGCTCTGCTCCCATTCAGATAACACAACAAGGTGATAAGAGAACATTAATCCCACCAGTCTCAGCGCTGTAGAGTATCAGTGCGTTCTGCTGACTCTTCCCTGTGATCAGCACTCTGCTCCCATTCAGATAACACAACAAGGGGATAAGAGAACATTAATCCCACCAGTCTCAGCGCTGTAGAGTATCAGTGCGTTCTACTGACTCTTCCCTGTGATCAGCGCTCTGTTCCCATTCAGATATCACAACAAGGTGATAAGAGAACATTAATCCCACCAGTCTCAGCGCTGTAGAGTATCAGTGTGTTCTACTGACTCTTCCCTGTGATCAGCGCTCTGTTCCCATTCAGATATCACAACAAGGTGATAAGAGAACATTAATTCCACCAGTCTCAGCGCTGTAGAGTATCAGTACATTCTACTGACTCTTCCCTGTGATCAGCGCTCTGTTCCCATTCAGATATCACAACAAGGTGATAAGAGAACATTAATCCCACCAGTCTCAGCGCTGTAGAGTATCAGTACTTTCTACTGACTCTTCCCTGTGATCAGCGCTCTGTTCCCATTCAGATATCACAACAAGGTGATAAGAGAACATTAATCCCACCAGTCTCAGCGCTGTAGAGTATCAGTGCGTTCTACTGACTCTTCCCTGTGATCAGCGCTCTGCTCCCATTCAGATAACACAACAAGGTGATAAGAGACCATTAATCCCACCAGTCTCAGCGCTGTAGAGTATCAGTGCGTTCTACTGACTCTTCCCTGTGATCAGCGCTCTGTTCCCATTCAGATAACACAACAAGGTGATAAGAGAACATTAATCCCACCAGTCTCAGCGCTGTAGAGTATCAGTGCGTTCTACTGACTCTTCCCTGTGATCAGCGCTCTGCTCCCATTCAGATAACACAACAAGGTGATAAGAGAACATTAATCCCACCAGTCTCAGCGCTGTAGAGTATCAGTGCGTTCTACTGACTCTTCCCTGTGATCAGCGCTCTGCTCCCATTCAGATAACACAACAAGGTGATAAGAGACCATTAATCCCACCAGTCTCAGCGCTGTAGAGTATCAGTGCTTTCTACTGACTCTTCCCTGTGATCAGCGCTCTGCTCCCATTCAGGTAACACAACAAGGTGATAAGAGAACATTAATCTCACCGGTCTCAGCGCTGTAGAGTATCAGTGCACTCTGCTGACTCTTCCCTGTGATCAGCGCTCTGCTCCCATTCAGATAACACAACAAGGTGATAAGAGACATTAATCCCACCAGTCTCAGCGCTGTAGAGTATCAGTGCACTCTGCTGACTCTTCCCTGTGATCAGCGCTCTGCTCCCATTCAGATAACACAACAAGGTGATAAGAGACATTAATCCCACCAGTCTCAGCGCTGTAGAGTATCAGTGCGTTCTACTGACTCTTCCCTGTGATCAGCGCTCTGCTCCCATTCAGATAACACAACAAGGTGATAAGAGACATTAATCTCACCAGTCTCAGCGCTGTAGAGTATCAGTGCGTTCTACTGACTCTTCCCTGTGATCAGCGCTCTGCTCCCATTCAGATATCACAACAAGGTGATAAGAGAACATTAATCCCACCAGTCTCAGCGCTGTAGAGTATCAGTGTGTTCTACTGACTCTTCCCTGTGATCAGCGCTCTGCTCCCATTCAGATATCACAACAAGGTGATAAGAGAACATTAATCCCACCAGTCTCAGCGCTGTAGAGTATCAGTACGTTCTACTGACTCTTCCCTGTGATCAGCGCTCTGCTCCCATTCAGATAACACAACAAGGTGATAAGAGAACATTAATCCCACCAGTCTCAGTGCTGTAGAGTATCAGTGCGTTCTACTGACTCTTCCCTGTGATCAGCGCTCTGCTCCCATTCAGATAACACAACAAGGTGATAAGATAACATTAATCCCACCAGTCTCAGCGCTGTAGAGTATCAGTGCGTTCTACTGACTCTTCCCTGTGATCAGCGCTCTGCTTCCATTCAGATAACACAACAAGGTGATAAGAGAACATTAATCCCACCAGTCTCAGTGCTGTAGAGTATCAGTGCGTTCTACTGACTCTTCCCTGTGATCAGCGCTCTGCTCCCATTCAGATATCACAACAAGGTGATAAGAGAACATTAATCCCACCAGTCTCAGTGCTGTAGAGTATCAGTGCGTTCTACTGACTCTTCCCTGTGATCAGCGCTCTGCTCCCATTCAGATAACACAACAAGGTGATAAGAGAACATTAATCCCACCAGTCTCAGCGCTGTAGAGTATCAGTGCGTTCTACTGACTCTTCCCTGTGATCAGCGCTCTGTTCCCATTCAGATAACACAACAAGGTGATAAGAGAACATTAATCCCACCAGTCTCAGCGCTGTAGAGTATCAGTACGTTCTACTGACTCTTCCCTGTGATCAGCGCTCTGCTCCCATTCAGATAACACAACAAGGTGATAAGAGAACATTAATCCCACCAGTCTCAGCGCTGTAGAGTATCACTGCGTTCTACTGACTCTTCCCTGTGATCAGCGCTCTGTTCCCATTCAGATATCACAACAAGGTGATAAGAGAACATTAATCCCACCAGTCTCAGCGCTGTAGAGTATCAGTGCGTTCTACTGACTCTTCCCTGTGATCAGCGCTCTGCTCCCATTCAGATAACACAACAAGGTGATAAGAGAATATTAATCCCACCAGTCTCAGCGCTGTAGAGTATCAGTGCGTTCTACTGAGTCTTCCCTGTGATCAGCGCTCTGCTCCCATTCAGATAACACAACAAGGTGATAAGAGAACATTAATCCCACCAGTCTCAGCGCTGTAGAGTATCAGTGCGTTCTACTGACTCTTCCCTGTGATCAGCACTCTGCTCCCATTCAAATATCACAACAAGGTGATAAGAGAACATTAATTCCACCAGTCTCAGCGCTGTAGAGTATCAGTGCGCTCTACTGACTCTTCCCTGTGATCAGCACTCTGCTCCCATTCAGATATCACAACAAGGTGATAAGAGAACATTAATTCCACCAGTCTCAGCGCTGTAGAGTATCAGTGCGTTCTACTGACTCTTCCCTGTGATCAGCGCTCTGCTCCCATTCAGATATCACAACAAGGTGATAAGAGAACATTAATTCCACCAGTCTCAGCGCTGTAGAGTATCAGTGCGTTCTACTGACTCTTCCCTGTGATCAGCGCTCTGCTCCCATTCAGATAACACAACAAGGTGATAAGAGAACATTAATTCCACCAGTCTCAGCGCTGTAGACTATCAGTGCGTTCTACTGACTCTTCCCTGTGATCAGCGCTCTGCTCCCATTCAGATATCACAACAAGATGATAAGAGAACATTAATTCCACCAGTCTCAGCGCTGTAGAGTATCAGTGCGTTTTACTGACTCTTCCCTGTGATCAGCACTCTGCTCCCATTCAGATAACACAACAAGGTGATAAGAGAACATTAATTCCACCAGTCTCAGCGCTGTAGAGTATCAGTGCGTTCTACTGACTCTTCCCTGTGATCAGCACTCTGCTCCCATTCAGATATCACAACAAGGTGATAAGAGAACATTAATTCCACCAGTCTCAGCGCTGTAGAGTATCAGTGCGTTCTACTGACTCTTCCCTGTGATCAGCACTCTGCTCCCATTCAGATATCACAACAAGGTGATAAGAGAACATTAATCCCACCAGTCTCAGCGCTGTAGAGTATCAGTGCGCTCTACTGACTCTTCCCTGTGATCAGCACTCTGTTCCCATTCAGATATCACAACAAGGTGATAAGAGAACATTAATCCCACTAGTCTCAGCGCTGTAGAGTATCAGTGCGTTCTACTGACTCTTCCCTGTGATCAGCGCTCTGCTCCCATTCAGATATCACAACAAGGTGATAAGAGAACATTAATCCCACCAGTCTCAGCGCTGTAGAGTATCAGTGCGCTCTACTGACTCTTCCCTGTGATCAGCACTCTGTTCCCATTCAGATATCACAACAAGGTGATAAGAGAACATTAATCCCACCAGTCTCAGCGCTGTAGAGTATCAGTGCGCTCTACTGACTCTTCCCTGTGATCATCGCTCTGCTCCCATTCAGATAACACAACAAGGTGATAAGAGAACATTAATCCCACCAGTCTCAGCGCTGTAGAGTATCAGTGCTTTCTACTGACTCTTCCCTGTGATCAGCACTCTGTTCCCATTCAGATATCACAACAAGGTGATAAGAGAGCATTAATCCCACCAGTCTCAGCGCTGTAGAGTATCAGTGCGTTCTACTGACTCTTCCCTGTGATCAGCGCTCTGCTCCCATTCAGATAACACAACAAGGTGATAAGAGAATATTAATCCCACCAGTCTCAGCGCTGTAGAGTATCAGTGCGTTCTACTGACTCTTCCCTGTGATCAGCACTCTGCTCCCATTCAAATATCACAACAAGGTGATAAGAGAACATTAATTCCACCAGTCTCAGCGCTGTAGAGTATCAGTGCGCTCTACTGACTCTTCCCTGTGATCAGCACTCTGCTCCCATTCAGATATCACAACAAGGTGATAAGAGAACATTAATTCCACCAGTCTCAGCGCTGTAGAGTATCAGTGCGTTCTACTGACTCTTCCCTGTGATCAGCGCTCTGCTCCCATTCAGATATCACAACAAGGTGATAAGAGAACATTAATTCCACCAGTCTCAGCGCTGTAGAGTATCAGTGCGTTCTACTGACTCTTCCCTGTGATCAGCGCTCTGCTCCCATTCAGATAACACAACAAGGTGATAAGAGAACATTAATTCCACCAGTCTCAGCGCTGTAGACTATCAGTGCATTCTACTGACTCTTCCCTGTGATCAGCGCTCTGCTCCCATTCAGATATCACAACAAGATGATAAGAGAACATTAATTCCACCAGTCTCAGCGCTGTAGAGTATCAGTGCGTTCTACTGACTCTTTCCTGTGATCAGCACTCTGCTCCCATTCAGATAACACAACAATGTGATAAGAGAACATTAATTCCACCAGTCTCAGCGCTGTAGAGTATCAGTGCGCTCTACTGACTCTTCCCTGTGATCAGAACTCTGTTCCCATTCAGATATCACAACAAGGTGATAAGAGAACATTAATCCCACCAGTCTCAGCGCTGTAGAGTATCAGTGCGTTCTACTGACTCTTCCCTGTGATCAGCGCTCTGCTCCCATTCAGATATCACAACAAGGTGATAAGAGAACATTAATCCCACCAGTCTCAGCGCTGTAGAGTATCAGTGTGCTCTACTGACTCTTCCCTGTGATCAGCACTCTGTTCCCATTCAGATATCACAACAAGGTGATAAGAGAACATTAATCCCACCAGTCTCAGCGCTGTAGAGTATCAGTGCGCTCTACTGACTCTTCCCTGTGATCATCGCTCTGCTCCCATTCAGATAACACAACAAGGTGATAAGAGAACATTAATCCCACCAGTCTAAGCGCTGTAGAGTATCAGTGCACTCTACTGACTCTTCCCTGTGATCAGCGCTCTGCTCCCATTCAGATAACACAACAAGGTGATAAGAGAACATTAATCCCACCAGTCTCAGCGCTGTAGAGTATCAGTGCGTTCTACTGACTCTTCCCTGTGATCAGCGCTCTGCTCCCATTCAGATAACACAACAAGGTGATAAGAGAACATTAATCCCACCAGTCTCAGCGCTGTAGAGTATCAGTGCGTTCTACTGACTCTTCCCTGTGATCAGCGCTCTGCTCCCATTCAGATATCACAACAAGGTGATAAGAGAACATTAATCCCACCAGTCTCAGCGCTGTAGAGTATCAGTGCGTTCTACTGACTCTTCCCTGTGATCAGCACTCTGCTCCCATTCAGATAACACAACAAGGTGATAAGAGAACATTAATTCCACCAGTCTCAGCGCTGTAGAGTATCAGTGCGTTCTACTGACTCTTCCCTGTGATCAGCGCTCTGCTCCCATTCAGATATCACAACAAGGTGATAAGAGAACATTAATCCCACCAGTCTCAGCGCTGTAGAGTATCAGTGTGCTCTACTGACTCTTCCCTGTGATCAGCACTCTGTTCCCATTCAGATATCACAACAAGGTGATAAGAGAACATTAATCCCACCAGTCTCAGCGCTGTAGAGTATCAGTGCGCTCTACTGACTCTTCCCTGTGATCATCGCTCTGCTCCCATTCAGATAACACAACAAGGTGATAAGAGAACATTAATCCCACCAGTCTAAGCGCTGTAGAGTATCAGTGCACTCTACTGACTCTTCCCTGTGATCAGCGCTCTGCTCCCATTCAGATAACACAACAAGGTGATAAGAGAACATTAATCCCACCAGTCTCAGCGCTGTAGAGTATCAGTGCGTTCTACTGACTCTTCCCTGTGATCAGCGCTCTGCTCCCATTCAGATAACACAACAAGGTGATAAGAGAACATTAATCCCACCAGTCTCAGCGCTGTAGAGTATCAGTGCGTTCTACTGACTCTTCCCTGTGATCAGCGCTCTGCTCCCATTCAGATATCACAACAAGGTGATAAGAGAACATTAATCCCACCAGTCTCAGCGCTGTAGAGTATCAGTGCGTTCTACTGACTCTTCCCTGTGATCAGCACTCTGCTCCCATTCAGATAACACAACAAGGTGATAAGAGAACATTAATTCCACCAGTCTCAGCGCTGTAGAGTATCAGTGCGTTCTACTGACTCTTCCCTGTGATCAGCGCTCTGCTCCCATTCAGATATCACAACAAGGTGATAAGAGAACATTAATCCCACCAGTCTCAGCGCTGTAGAGTATCAGTGCGTTCTACTGACTCTTCCCTGTGATCAGCGCTCTGCTCCCATTCAGATATCACAACAAGGTGATAAGAGAACATTAATCCCACCAGTCTCAGCGCTGTAGAGTATCAGTGCGTTCTACTGACTCTTCCCTGTGATCAGCACTCTGTTCCCATTCAGATAACACAACAAGGTGATAAGAGAACATTAATCCCACCAGTCTCAGCGCTGTAGAGTATCAGTGCGTTCTACTGACTCTTCCCTGTGATCAGCGCTCTGTTCCCATTCAGATAACACAACAAGGTGATAAGAGAACATTAATCCCACCAGTCTCAGCGCTGTAGAGTATCAGTGCGTTCTACTGACTCTTCCCTGTGATCAGCACTCTGCTCCCATTCAGATAACACAACAAGGTGATAAGAGAACATTAATCCCACCAGTCTCAGCGCTGTAGAGTATCAGTGCGTTCTACTGACTCTTCCCTGTGATCAGCGCTCTGTTCCCATTCAGATATCACAACAAGGTGATAAGAGAACATTAATCCCACCAGTCTCAGCGCTGTAGAGTATCAGTGCGTTCTACTGACTCTTCCCTGTGATCAGCACTCTGCTCCCATTCAGATATCACAACAAGGTGATAAGAGAACATTAATCCCACCAGTCTCAGCGCTGTAGAGTATCAGTGCGTTCTACTGACTCTTCCCTGTGATCAGCACTCTGCTCCCATTCAGATATCACAACAAGGTGATAAGAGAACATTAATCCCACCAGTCTCAGCGCTGTAGAGTATCAGTGCGTTCTACTGACTCTTCCCTGTGATCAGCGCTCTGCTCCCATTCAGATATCACAACAAGGTGATAAGAGAACATTAATCCCACCAGTCTCAGCGCTGTAGAGTATCAGTGCGTTCTACTGACTCTTCCCTGTGATCAGCACTCTGTTCCCATTCAGATAACACAACAAGGTGATAAGAGAACATTAATCCCACCAGTCTCAGCGCTGTAGAGTATCAGTGCGTTCTACTGACTCTTCCCTGTGATCAGCGCTCTGCTCCCATTCAGATATCACAACAAGGTGATAAGAGAACATTAATCCCACCAGTCTCAGCGCTGTAGAGTATCAGTGCGTTCTACTGACTCTTCCCTGTGATCAGCACTCTGTTCCCATTCAGATAACACAACAAGGTGATAAGAGAACATTAATCCCACCAGTCTCAGCGCTGTAGAGTATCAGTGCGTTCTACTGACTCTTCCCTGTGATCAGCACTCTGTTCCCATTCAGATAACACAACAAGGTGATAAGAGAACATTAATCCCACCAGTCTCAGCGCTGTAGAGTATCAGTGCGTTCTACTGACTCTTCCCTGTGATCAGCGCTCTGCTCCCATTCAGATATCACAACAAGGTGATAAGAGAACATTAATCCCACCAGTCTCAGCGCTGTAGAGTATCAGTGCGTTCTACTGACTCTTCCCTGTGATCAGCGCTCTGCTCCCATTCAGATATCACAACAAGGTGATAAGAGAACATTAATTCCACCAGTCTCAGCGCTGTAGAGTATCAGTGCGTTCTACTGACTCTTCCCTGTGATCAGCGCTCTGTTCCCATTCAGATAACACAACAAGGTGATAAGAGACATTAATCCCACCAGTCTCAGCGCTGTAGAGTATCAGTGCGCTCTACTGACTCTTCCCTGTGATCAGCGCTCTGCTCCCATTCAGATAACACAACAAGGTGATAAGAGAACATTAATCCCACCAGTCTGAGCGCTGTAGAGTATCAGTGCGTTCTACTGACTCTTCCCTGTGATCAGCACTCTGCTCCCATTCAGATAACACAACAAGGTGATAAGAGAACATTAATCCCACCAGTCTCAGCGCTGTAGAGTATCAGTGCGTTCTACTGACTCTTCCCTGTGATCAGCGCTCTGCTCCCATTCAGATATCACAACAAGGTGATAAGAGACCATTAATCCCACCAGTCTCAGCGCTGTAGACTATCAGTGCGTTCTACTGACTCTTCCCTGTGATCAGCGCTCTGCTCCCATTCAGATAACACAACAAGGTGATAAGAGAACATTAATTCCACCAGTCTCAGCGCTGTAGAGTATCAGTGCGTTCTACTGACTCTTCCCTGTGATCAGCACTCTGCTCCCATTCAGATAACACAACAAGGTGATAAGAGACCATTAATCCCACCAGTCTCAGCGCTGTAGAGTATCAGTACGTTCTACTGACTCTTCCCTGTGATCAGCGCTCTGTTCCCATTCAGATATCACAACAAGGTGATAAGAGAACATTAATCCCACCAGTCTCAGCGCTGTAGAGTATCAGTGCGTTCTACTGACTCTTCCCTGTGATCAGCGCTCTGCTCCCATTCAGATAACACAACAAGGTGATAAGAGAACATTAATCCCACCAGTCTCAGCGCTGTAGAGTATCAGTGCGTTCTACTGACTCTTCTCTGTGATCAGCGCTCTGCTCCCATTCAGATATCACAACAAGGTGATAAGAGACCATTAATTCCACCAGTCTCAGCGCTGTAGAGTATCAGTGCGCTCTAGTGACTCTTCCCTGTGATCAGCGCTCTGCTCCCATTCAGATATCACAACAAGGTGATAAGAGAACATTAATCCCACCAGTCTCAGCGCTGTAGACTATCAGTGCACTCTACTGACTCTTCCCTGTGATCAGCGCTCTGTTCCCATTCAGATAACACAACAAGGTGATAAGAGAACATTAATTCCACCAGTCTCAGCGCTGTAGAGTATCAGTGCGTTCTACTGACTCTTCCCTGTGATCAGCGCTCTGCTCCCATTCAGATAACACAACAAGGTGATAAGAGAACATTAATCCCACCAGTCTCAGCGCTGTAGAGTATCAGTGCACTCTACTGACTCTTCCCTGTGATCAGCACTCTGTTCCCATTCAGATATCACAACAAGGTGATAAGAGAACATTAATCCCACCAGTCTCAGCGCTGTAGAGTATCAGTGCTTTCTACTGACTCTTCCCTGTGATCAGCGCTCTGTTCCCATTCAGATATCACAACAAGGTGATAAGAGAACATTAATTCCACCAGTCTCAGCGCTGTAGAGTATCAGTGCGCTCTACTGACTCTTCCCTGTGATCAGCACTCTGCTCCCATTCAGATATCACAACAAGGTGATAAGAGAACATTAATTCCACCAGTCTCAGCGCTGTAGAGTATCAGTGCGTTCTACTGACTCTTCCCTGTGATCAGCGCTCTGCTCCCATTCAGATAACACAACAAGGTGATAAGAGAACATTAATCCCACCAGTCTCAGCGCTGTAGAGTATCAGTGCGTTCTACTGACTCTTCCCTGTGATCAGCACTCTGCTCCCATTCAGATAACACAACAAGGTGATAAGAGAACATTAATTCCACCAGTCTCAGCGCTGTAGAGTATCAGTGCGTTCTACTGACTCTTCCCTGTGATCAGCACTCTGCTCCCATTCAGATAACACAACAAGGTGATAAGAGACCATTAATCCCACCAGTCTCAGCGCTGTAGAGTATCAGTACGTTCTACTGACTCTTCCCTGTGATCAGCGCTCTGTTCCCATTCAGATATCACAACAAGGTGATAAGAGAACATTAATCCCACCAGTCTCAGCGCTGTAGAGTATCAGTGCGTTCTACTGACTCTTCCCTGTGATCAGCGCTCTGCTCCCATTCAGATAACACAACAAGGTGATAAGAGAACATTAATCCCACCAGTCTCAGCGCTGTAGAGTATCAGTGCGTTCTACTGACTCTTCCCTGTGATCAGCGCTCTGCTCCCATTCAGATATCACAACAAGGTGATAAGAGACCATTAATTCCACCAGTCTCAGCGCTGTAGAGTATCAGTGCGCTCTAGTGACTCTTCCCTGTGATCAGCGCTCTGCTCCCATTCAGATATCACAACAAGGTGATAAGAGAACATTAATCCCACCAGTCTCAGCGCTGTAGACTATCAGTGCACTCTACTGACTCTTCCCTGTGATCAGCGCTCTGTTCCCATTCAGATAACACAACAAGGTGATAAGAGAACATTAATTCCACCAGTCTCAGCGCTGTAGAGTATCAGTGCGTTCTACTGACTCTTCCCTGTGATCAGCGCTCTGCTCCCATTCAGATAACACAACAAGGTGATAAGAGAACATTAATCCCACCAGTCTCAGCGCTGTAGAGTATCAGTGCACTCTACTGACTCTTCCCTGTGATCAGCACTCTGTTCCCATTCAGATATCACAACAAGGTGATAAGAGAACATTAATCCCACCAGTCTCAGCGCTGTAGAGTATCAGTGCTTTCTACTGACTCTTCCCTGTGATCAGCGCTCTGTTCCCATTCAGATATCACAACAAGGTGATAAGAGAACATTAATTCCACCAGTCTCAGCGCTGTAGAGTATCAGTGCGCTCTACTGACTCTTCCCTGTGATCAGCACTCTGCTCCCATTCAGATATCACAACAAGGTGATAAGAGAACATTAATTCCACCAGTCTCAGCGCTGTAGAGTATCAGTGCGTTCTACTGACTCTTCCCTGTGATCAGCGCTCTGCTCCCATTCAGATAACACAACAAGGTGATAAGAGAACATTAATCCCACCAGTCTCAGCGCTGTAGAGTATCAGTGCGTTCTACTGACTCTTCCCTGTGATCAGCACTCTGCTCCCATTCAGATAACACAACAAGGTGATAAGAGAACATTAATTCCACCAGTCTCAGCGCTGTAGAGTATCAGTGCGCTCTACTGACTCTTCCCTGTGATCAGCGCTCTGCTCCCATTCAGATAACACAACAAGGTGATAAGAGAACATTAATCCCACCAGTCTCAGCGCTGTAGAGTATCAGTGCGTTCTACTGACTCTTCCCTGTGATCAGCGCTCTGCTCCCATTCAGATATCACAACAAGGTGATAAGAGAACATTAATTCCACCAGTCTCAGCGCTGTAGACTATCAGTGCGTTCTACTGACTCTTCCCTGTGATCAGCGCTCTGCTCCCATTCAGATATCACAACAAGGTGATAAGAGAACATTAATCCCACCAGTCTCAGCGCTGTAGAGTATCAGTACGTTCTACTGACTCTTCCCTGTGATCAGCGCTCTGCTCCCATTCAGATAACACAACAAGGTGATAAGAGAACATTAATTCCACCAGTCTCAGCGCTGTAGAGTATCAGTGCGCTCTACTGACTCTTCCCTGTGATCAGCACTCTGCTCCCATTCAGATAACACAACAAGGTGATAAGAGAACATTAATCCCACCAGTCTCAGCGCTGTAGAGTATCAGTGCGTTCTACTGACTCTTCCCTGTGATCAGCGCTCTGCTCCCATTCAGATAACACAACAAGGTGATAAGAGAACATTAATCCCACCAGTCTCAGCGCTGTAGAGTATCAGTGCGTTCTACTGACTCTTCCCTGTGATCAGCGCTCTGCTCCCATTCAGATAACACAACAAGGTGATAAGAGAACATTAATTCCACCAGTCTCAGTGCTGTAGAGTATCAGTGCGTTCTACTGACTCTTCCCTGTGATCAGCGCTCTGCTCCCATTCAGATAACACAACAAGGTGATAAGAGAACATTAATTCCACCAGTCTCAGCGCTGTAGAGTATCAGTGCGTTCTACTGACTCTTCCCTGTGATCAGCGCTCTGCTCCCATTCAGATATCACAACAAGGTGATAAGAGAACATTAATCCCACCAGTCTCAGCGCTGTAGAGTATCAGTGCGTTCTACTGACTCTTCCCTGTGATCAGCGCTCTGCTCCCATTCATATAACACAACAAGGTGATAAGAGAACATTAATCCCACCAGTCTCAGCGCTGTAGAGTATCAGTGCGTTCTACTGACTCTTCCCTGTGATCAGCACTCTGCTCCCATTCAGATAACACAACAAGGTGATAAGAGACCATTAATCCCACCAGTCTCAGCGCTGTAGAGTATCAGTGCGTTCTACTGACTCTTCCCTGTGATCAGCGCTCTGCTCCCATTCAGATAACACAACAAGGTGATAAGAGAACATTAATCCCACCAGTCTCAGCGCTGTAGAGTATCACTGCGTTCTACTGACTCTTCCCTGTGATCAGCGCTCTGCTCCCATTCAGATAACACAACAAGGTGATAAGAGAACATTAATCCCACCAGTCTCAGCACTGTAGAGTATCAGTGCGTTCTACTGACTCTTCCCTGTGATCAGCGCTCTGTTCCCATTCAGATATCACAACAAGGTGATAAGAGAACATTAATCCCACCAGTCTCAGCGCTGTAGAGTATCAGTACGTTCTACTGACTCTTCCCTGTGATCAGCGCTCTGCTCCCATTCAGATAACACAACAAGGTGATAAGAGAACATTAATCCCACCAGTCTCAGCGCTGTAGAGTATCAGTGCGTTCTACTGACTCTTCCCTGTGATCAGCACTCTGCTCCCATTCAGATAACACAACAAGGTGATAAGAGAACATTAATCCCACCAGTCTCAGCGCTGTAGAGTATCAGTGCTTTCTACTGACTCTTCCCTGTGATCAGCGCTCTGCTCCCATTCAGATAACACAACAAGGTGATAAGAGAACATTAATTCCACCAGTCTCAGCGCTGTAGAGTATCAGTGCGCTCTACTGACTCTTCCCTGTGATCAGCGCTCTGCTCCCATTCAGATATCACAACAAGGTGATAAGAGAAGATTAATTCCACCAGTCTCAGCACTGTAGAGTATCAGTGCGTTCTACTGACTCTTCCCTGTGATCAGCGCTCTGTTCCCATTCAGATATCACAACAAGGTGATAAGAAAACATTAATTCCACCAGTCTCAGCGCTGTAGAGTATCAGTGCGCTCTACTGACTCTTCCCTGTGATCAGCACTATGTTCCCATTCAGATATCACAACAAGGTGATAAGAGACCATTAATCCCACCAGTCTCATCGCTGTAGAGTATCAGTGCGCTCTACTGACTCTTCCCTGTGATCAGCGCTCTGCTCCCATTCAGATAACACAACAAGGTGAAAAGGGAACATTAATTCCACCAGTCTCAGTGCTGTAGAGTATCAGTGCGTTCTACTGACTCTTCCCTGTGATCAGCACTCTGTTCCCATTCAGATAACACAACAAGGTGATAAGAGAACATTAATTCCACCAGTCTCAGTGCTGTAGAGTATCAGTGCGTTCTACTGACTCTTCCCTGTGATCAGCGCTCTGCTCCCATTCAGATAACACAACAAGGTGATAAGAGAACATTAATTCCACCAGTTTCAGTGCTGTAGAGTATCAGTGCGTTCTACTGACTCTTCCCTGTGATCAGCACTCTGCTCCCATTCAGCGGAACTACTCTGCATTTCAACAGAGCGTTCCAATGTTTTAGATGGTGATTGGCTGGAGCTATGAGAGGAGCTTATAGTATAAATGAGTAATAGTAGACAGGTAACAGGGTATAACGGTGTCAAGTGGCGAGTTTGACTGAGTATCGCGCTCATAAGCTTGTCCCTAAACCTGAATGTTAGTCCAATAAAAAGTGTGTTATTACACAGTGTAACACTAATTTATCATCTTCATCGCTGTACTAACACAGCTCTCCTGAGTATCAGCTGATCTATCCGCTCTGTGGATACAATCCTGACACACAATTCCACAAACAAGCTGAAAACATAATACACATCAAATGGAATATCAATGGTAGATTTTCCTATCCGTGTGAAGGAAAGTCAGTATTTTATTAAAGACACGGAGGTGAATATTATGATTAAACTCTCTTTACTTTCCCTCAGCAGCAACCATGCTAGTAACCCTTTAACCCCAAACACAAGTCATTACCCCCTATAAACTGTGTGTATACTCTGAAGACTTCCTCTTTCTTTGATGTCCTGAAGATGAGAATAAATCAAACAAAAAAACATTTCGGAACAATAAAAAAAAGAGGCCAAATCCGTGTCTACATTTAGGCCTCCTGGTACCCGTGTTCCTAGTTCTTTTATCCACTTTCTAATTTCCTCAGTACCAGTAGCCTATTCCCCCTCTACTATCCATGGGAACTTGTTGGATCACCTGTATTCCTTTATTGGACCCCTGATGTTGCTCCTTAGATAGACTATGATTATCAAATCCTGCTGCTATGTTTCTCAGATTTTCACTAAATCGGGTCTTTATTTTTCTACTCGTCCTTCCAATATATTGGATTCCACAGGTACAGGTGATCATATACACAACATACCCAGAATTGCAGCTGAACTGGCCTTTTAGGGAATATGACTTGTTGGTAACAATCTTATTACCACCACCTCTAGGAATAGGTTCACATGTTGTACATTGTTCTCTTCAACACCTAAATGTGCCCTCTTCTTTCAGCCATGTTTTCTTGGTCCTGTATCGGCCTGGATTTTTCCTCAGAATATCAATTGGTGCTAGAACCTGCCCCTCTTCCTCCTGTCCACTTCTAGCTAGAACTTGCCCCTCTTCCTCCTGTCCACTCCTAACTAGAGCCTGTCCCTCTTCTTCCTCCCCACTCCTAGCTAGAACCTGTCCCTCTATGTCCTGACCACTTCTAGCTAGAACCTGCCCCTCTTCCTCCTCTCCATTCGTAGCTAGAACCTGCCCCTCTTCCTCCTCTCCACTCGTAGCTAGAACCTGCCCCTCTTCCTCCTGACCACTTCTAGCCAGAACCTGCCCTTCTTCCTCCTGTCCACTTCTAGCTAGAACCTGCCCCTCTTCCTCCTGACCACTTCTAGCCAGAACCTGCCCCTTTTCCTCCTGTCCACTTCTAGCTAGAACCTGCCCCTCTTCCTCCTGACCACTTCTAGCTAGAACCTGCCCCTCTTCCTCCTCTCCACTCGTAGCTAGAACCTGCCCCTCTTCCTCCTGACCACTTCTAGCCAGAACCTGCCCTTCTTCCTCCTGTCCACTTCTAGCTAGAACCTGCCCCTCTTCCTCCTGACCACTTCTAGCTAGAACCTGCCCCTCTTCCTCCTGACCACTTCTAGCCAGAACCTGCCCCTCTTCTTCCTGTCCACTTCTAGCTAGAACCTGCCCCTCTTCCTCCTGACCACTTCTAGCTAGAACCTGCCCCTCTTCCTCCTCTCCACTCCTAGCTAGAACCTGCCCCTCTTCCTCCTCTCCACTCCTAGCTAGAACCTGCCCCTCTTCCTCCTGACCACTTCTAGCCAGAACCTGCCCTTCTTCCTCCTGTCCACTTCTAGCTAGAACCTGCCCCTCTTCCTCCTGACCACTTCTAGCTAGAACCTGCCCCTCTTCCTCCTGTCCACTCCTAGCTAGAACCTGCCCCTCTTCCTCCTGACCACTCCTAGCTAGAACCTGCCCCTCTTCCTCCTGACCACTCCTAGCTAGAACCTGTCCCTCTTCCTCCTGTCCACTTCTAGCCAGAACCTGCCCCTCTTCCTCCTGACCACTCCTAGCTAGAACCTGCCCCTCTTCCTCCTGACCACTTCTAGCTAGAACCTGCCCCTCTTCCTCCTGACCACTCCTAGCTAGAACCTGCCCCTCTTCCTCCTGTCCACTTCTAGCTAGAACCTGCCCCTCTTCCTCCTGACCACTTCTAGCCAGAACCTGCCCTTCTTCCTCCTGTCCACTTCTAGCCAGAACCTGCCCATCTTCCTCCTGACCACTCCTAGCTAGAACCTGCCCATCTTCCTCCTGACCACTCCTAGCTAGAACCTGCCCTTCTTCCTCCTGTCCACTCCTAGCTAGAACCTGACCCTGTTCTTCCTGACCACTCCTAGCTAGAACCTGCCCTTCTTCCTCCTGTCCACTCCTAGCTATAACCTGCCCTTCTTCCTCCTGTCCACTTCTAGCCAGAACCTGCCCATCTTCCTCCTGACCACTCCTAGCTAGAACCTGCCCATCTTCCTCCTGACCACTCCTAGCTAGAACCTGCCCTTCTTCCTCCTGTCCACTCCTAGCTAGAACCTGACCCTGTTCTTCCTGACCACTCCTAGCTAGAACCTGACCCTGTTCTTCCTGACCACTTCTAGCTAGAACCTGCCCCTCTTCCTCCTGACCACTCCTAGCTAGAACCTGCCCTTCTTCCTCCTGACCACTTCTAGCTAGAACCTGCCCCTCTTCCTCCTGTCCACTCCTAGCTATAACCTGCCTCTCTTCCTCCTGACCACTCCTAGCTAGAACCTGCCCCTCTTCCTCCTGACCACTTCTAGCTAGAACCTGCCCCTCTTCCTCCTGACCACTTCTAGCTAGAACCTGCCCCTCTTCCTCCTGTCCACTCCTAGCTATAACCTGCCCCTCTTCCTCCTGACCACTCCTAGCTAGAACCTGCCCCTCTTCCTCCTGACCACTCCTAGCTAGAACCTGCCCCTCTTCCTCCTGTCCACTCCTAGCTATAACCTGCCCCTCTTCCTCCTGACCACTTCTAGCTAGAACCTGCCCCTCTTCCTCCTGTCCACTCCTAGCTATAACCTGCCCCTCTTCCTCCTGACCACTCCTAGCCAGAACCTGCCCTTCTTCCTCCTGACCACTCCTAGCTAGAACCTGCCCCTCTTCCTCCTGACCACTCCTAGCTAGAACCTGCCCCTCTTCCTCCTGACCACTCCTAGCTAGAACCTGCCCCTCTTCCTCCTGACCACTCCTAGCTAGAACCTGCCCCTCTTCCTCCTGTCCACTCCTAGCTAGAACCTGCCCCTCTTCCTCCTGTCCACTCCTAGCTAGAACCTGCCCCTCTTCCTCCTGACCACTCCTAGCCAGAACCTGCCCTTCTTCCTCCTGACCACTCCTAGCCAGAACCTGCCCCTCTTCCTCCTGTCCACTCCTAGCTAGAACCTGCCCCTCTTCCTCCTGACCACTCCTAGCTAGAACCTGCCCCTCTTCCTCCTGACCACTCCTAGCTAGAACCTGCCCTTCTTCCTCCTGTCCACTCCTAGCTAGAACCTGCCCCTCTTCCTCCTGACCACTCTTAGCTAGAACCTGCCCCTCTCCCTCCTGACCACTCCTAGCTAGAACCTGCCCCTGTTCTTCCTGTCCACTCCTAGCTAGAGCCTGCCCCTCTTCCTCCTGACCACTCTTAGCTAGAACCTGCCCCTCTTCCTCCTGCCCACTCCTAGCTAGAACCTGCCCCTCTCCCTCCTGACCACTCCTAGCCAGAACCTGCCCCTCTTCCTCCTGTCCACTCCTAGCTATAACCTGCCCTTCTTCCTCCTGTCCACTCCTAGCTATAACCTGCCCCTCTTCCTCCTGACCACTCCTAGCCAGAACCTGCCCTTCTTCCTCCTGACCACTCCTAGCTAGAACCTGCCCCTCTTCCTCCTGACCACTCCTAGCTAGAACCTGCCCCTCTTCCTCCTGACCACTCCTAGCTAGAACCTGCCCCTCTTCCTCCTGACCACTCCTAGCTAGAACCTGCCCCTCTTCCTCCTGACCACTCCTAGCTAGAACCTGCCCCTCTTCCTCCTGTCCACTCCTAGCTAGAACCTGCCCCTCTTCCTCCTGTCCACTCCTAGCTAGAACCTGCCCCTCTTCCTCCTGACCACTCCTAGCCAGAACCTGCCCTTCTTCCTCCTGACCACTCCTAGCCAGAACCTGCCCCTCTTCCTCCTGTCCACTCCTAGCTAGAACCTGCCCCTCTTCCTCCTGACCACTCCTAGCTAGAACCTGCCCCTCTTCCTCCTGACCACTCCTAGCTAGAACCTGCCCTTCTTCCTCCTGTCCACTCCTAGCTAGAACCTGCCCCTCTTCCTCCTGACCACTCCTAGCTAGAACCTGCCCCTCTTCCTCCTGACCACTCTTAGCTAGAACTTGCCCCTCTCCCTCCTGACCACTCCTAGCTAGAACCTGCCCCTGTTCTTCCTGTCCACTCCTAGCTAGAGCCTGCCCCTCTTCCTCCTGACCACTCCTAGCTAGAACCTGCCCCTCTTCCTCCTGACCACTCTTAGCTAGAACCTGCCCCTCTTCCTCCTGCCCACTCCTAGCTAGAACCTGCCCCTCTCCCTCCTGACCACTCACAGGAATCTGTTGTTCTTCTTGCCCACTTACAGCCAGAAACCTGCCCCTCACAGGACCCTGAACCTTTTCTTTCTTCCCACTTACAGGATCCTCCACTGTATCCTCCTGCTGCCCACTCACAAGAGGTTCTTCTGGGATACTACACCCACCTCCTATTGTAGTCTCCTCTGAATCCTTACTTCCCCAGTTTATTCCCTCTCTGTGCCCATACACGCTAGTCTGGAGAAGGAAGTTTTGCAGTGCATTGAAAGACTGAGAATTTGTAATATAAATTACTTGTTGACAAGGTTGGTTCACCTGGTGTCACCACCATTGTTAGTGCAGGTGGCTGGGGCTCCACTGTAGTGCTACTGCTGGTGGTGGTGGCAATAGCAGTGGCACTGCTGCTAACAACTGGTGCCTCTCCTTCCATCTTGGTTAGTGAGAGAGCACCCTGAATTAGAGGCAGCCTATGCACCCCCCCCCCATAACTACTTCTTTTAGGGAAACTTCTTGAGAATGAATCCAGGATAATAGAGATGAGTCTCGGCAATACAGAACATCTCTTAGCTTGTTATTTATTCCACACTCAGGAGACGACCGATCATCTTATCCAAGTTCCATGATTCATTTCACATATACAGCTGTCTGGAGATGACAGACCACTTTGTCCTGTTTTGTCCAGTTAGGTTTTTTTGATATTGTTATGTTTTTTGTTTCTAATGTCTATAATCAATCCACTGCTGACAATGGTGCAGTTTAATAGATCTTGTTTTTGTTGTACAAATGCTGTTATATTTCTCCACACCTACATACTAAAATGTAAATTTAAAGGAGCAATAAACTTTTTTTTAATAAAAAATATATATTGTAGGGATTTTCCTATTGAGTAAAATAAGGGTACTCCCACTGCAGAGAGATTTATATTTCCAGAGTTATTACAGTTTAAACCCATGTCTTTTTACATTATCAGTGCCCTCTAGTGGTCAAATTCTAATTACATTTCCTGTTAGATTCTAATGGAGAGGAAAGTCAGAAAAGTCAGAGACATACAGTTCTCCATAGAATGTGATAGAAACTGCTGAGTCACTTCCTGTCAGAACTATCAGGAAGTAAAGCAGTAAATTCACTTCCTGTCAGTTAGAACTATCAGGAAGTAATCACAGTAAATTCACTTCCTGTCAGAACTATCAGGAAGTAAACGCAGTAAATTCACTTCCTGGTTATTTAAACTGCTATAAATCCTATATAATAATTCGCTAAGTTGTGTGTAACGCCCGACATGCGCAGTAGACACTGCTGCGCGTGCGGCAGTCATGCGCAGTAGAGACTGCCCGCGCCGCGTCCAGCTCTGTATCAGCCGAGGCGGCTGCCAGAGGCCCTGTGGCCCGTGTAACGGGCTGTTCAACTAGGTTTGAATAAAACATCTGACAGTGATGGGAGTGGCCTTGTTTTATTCAGCTGGAAATGCTCTGTAAAATATGTGTTTTCATAAAAAAAAAGTTTACTACTCCTTTAAGTGAATGTTTTGAATTCTGCCTGTAACTTGTAATTCAGTGGAATCGCTGGAAAGAAAATACTTTGTGTAAAGTAATGTATCAGTGTCCTGCCAGCGCACAGGTGAAACTGCCGACACTGATAAAGCCACCTGTCTAGCTGGGTGATCATGTCCTGCTCCTCCTCCTGTACATGATTTGTGACTATGTCATCAGTTATAAAATGAACCACAAAATTCAACTAATTTCCTTGTCCTTTTGCTTAAACAATGTTTCGAATGCTGCCATAGCTCCCAAAAGTGACCGCACTGCCACCTCTCTCTCTTCCCTCCCTCCATTTCTTCCTCCTTCTCTCTCTGTCCTTCATGTCTGTCCCTCTGTCATTTATCTTCTTCCTCCTTTCCAGCAGTCTCCAGTAAGAAGCCTCTTTCTCCTGACCTTCCTATTGCGTTACAGACGGCAGCCTGTCAGTATATGTATGCAGTGTAGGGTCTGTTCTTTACGCTGGTGATTCTGGTTTCTGCTTGTGTTTAGTAAAGTGTCTTTATCCACCCGAAGTGGCAGTACTTGTTCCACCTCTGTGCTAACAGAATATTCCTCTTTCACCTCTAGGCTCCTCCATTATTAGGAGATCACACAAACTTGGGAAAGAGCGGGAAGGTTTGGAGTCACAGAGAACGCACAGAGAGAGTGCTCCATATCGTGAACGGGAGCGCCAGAGGAACGTTAAGTTCAGTGAGGAGGAGAATGATGTCCTCATAAAGAAGATATCTGAGAATTATGACAAAATTTTAGGCAAGTTAACCACAAGAACTTCCACCTCAGAAAAAAAGGCCATTTGGAGAGACATTGTGGCCTCGGTGAACAGCGTTTCTGCGTACTGTCGCACCACCATGCAATGTAAGAAGAGATACGCCGACATTAAAAAGAAAGTGAAAGAGAAAATGGCCAAACAGTACCGACATCAGAGCAGTTCATCGAGTGGCCGACGGGTCGTGGTTTCCTTCTGGCCATATGAGAAATACCTGATGAGGTTGATTTCGTGTGAGTCTGTGCTTGGACTTCACTCTGGGCGCCTGGCAGAGGAGGAGGACCTTGGTGGTAAGTCCTGTAGACTCAAACGGTCTGTAGGATAATGTTGCTCGTTTTCTTACAGTTCTCCTTTTACCAAGCAGAAAGGATTCAGTGTCGCAAAAAACTCCCAAAAGTGGTATAAAGGTGAGATGCCTTTTAATGGCTAACTGAGGACATAACAAGTGCAAGCTTTCAGGACACTAAGGTCTCTTCTTCAGACCCATGCCTAAAAAAGGGACCTTGGTATCCTGAAAGCTTTCACTTGTTATGTCCTCAGTTAGCCATTAAAAGGTATCACCTTTATACCACTCTTGTGAGTTTTTTGCTATACTGAATCCTATCTACTCCACTGGCTAACACGGTACCATCTTTTTTCTGGATTACCAAGCAGAAACGATCTCTCAGGAGGCTCTTTACCTGAATTTATTGGAGTACATCTCAAAAACAGTACATGCCCTTACTCCAAGGAAGGAGATATGATAATCCAAGGACGGGTTATGGAAACAGTTTATTGAAATGACACACCAACAGAATATAAATGTCTTTGCATTACTAAGGGTAATAAAATGGGTGGGGAAATGTTCCAGGAGACTCCCTCGATTCCTCTTATGTCATTGACAATGGTTGGGTAAACTACATGTCACATTGTTATAAATATAGCTGAGCTGGCTAATCAAGTAAATTAATTGTCAACAGCAATTAACTTCTCCTTTTAATAAAATTATAATATCCTTCAGTTCAGCATCCTCAGTTTTAACCCTTAACACCCTGGGGGAGAGTGGTCCATAATGGATCTTAATTTTCCCTTTCAATTACTGCTTTCAGTTTTCTAATACAATATAAAAAATCCCGGTTCCTGTGTTAAATCAGGGACGTCCACATAATCGGGAAAACCGTAAGTGTGTGAGACGTATGTTTTATTGATGAAGCCTTTCCATAGATACAACACCAGTATTTTGAACTCAAAATAATGGAAGTTAGCTCTGAATTAACTTTTGATAGAGGCATGTACCTCTCCTGTATACACTGCAGTTCATAAAGATTTGGACAGGGACATAAGTTTTTTTTGTTTTGGCTCTGTACTTCAGCACATTGGATTTGAAATGAATTAATGACTAAGATGATAAAATATAGATTGTTGTCTTTAATTTGGGGGTATTTCCATCCATTAACAGTGTAGGAATTACAGCCCTTTTTATACATAGTCCCTCTATTTTAAGGGACCAAAAGTAAGTGGACAAATAATCTTAAAGTCATCCTGTTAGTACTCTGGTACACATCCTTTGAATTCAGTGACTGCCGGAAGTTGACAATCCATAGACATCACCAGGCGCTGGGTATCTTCCCTGGTGGTGATCTTCCAGGCCTGTCCTGCAGCCATCTTCAGTTTGTTTTGGGGCAGTTTCCCCTTCAGATTTGTCTTTGGCAAGTGACACACATGCTTGCCTGCTTTATTGGGGTTATAGTTCTGCTACAAGGTGAAGTGTTTTCTAATGAGTTTTGAGGCATTTGGTTGGGTCTGAGCTGATAAGATATCTCTGTACACTTCAGAATCCATCCTGCTTCAGCTGTCATATAATTAGTAAAGACAAGTGAGGCCGTTCTAGTGGAAGCCACACAGGCCAAAGCCATAACGCTACCTCCACCATGTTTCACAAATGAGGGGGAATGCTTTGGATCATATGCAATTCCTCTCTTTCGCCACACTATCCTATTTGCATCACTCTGGTACTGGTTAGGCTTCGTCTCAGCTGTCCATAAGACTGTGTTCCAGAACTCAACAGGTTTTTAGTATACTGTAACCTGGCCTTTCTGTTCTTAAAGTTTACCAGTGGTTTGCAGCTCATGGTAAACCCACTGTGGTTATACCTGTGTGGGTATACCTATACCTGTAAACCCACTGTGGTTATACCTGTGTGGTTATACCTATACCTGTAAACCACTGTGGTTATACCTGTATGGTTATACCTGTAAACCCATAAATAAGAAAACATATGTGCACAACTACCATATAGCTCTCACATACAGGAACGCTTCGTGTTCTTCTTAATAAAAAATATGACTTTATTGAAAACTTAAAAATCTTCGTACCTGTGATCAGCGATACTGTAGCAACAAAGTGACAAGTCTCACGGAGTGGGTACAAACAGGTTAAACATGGTGATAATCAACGCGTTTCACGCTCGAACAGCGCTTACTCATGATCAAACACACAAAGTATCATGTCAACTGGTCTCGTATTTAAATTCAAATTGTCCAATCACATTTGAAACAATGTTAACCTATCAACATGCTCTTGTTTTCCCCGACAAACACGTCAATTGATTCTTTGGAAAGCTCCCTTAAAGGTAACGTTTCCACATATGCAGACAACGTGAATATACATATCAAACCAATAAGTATCAAAAAGGCTGCCCATGTGTAATCATCCCAAAAAAGAGCTTCCAAATGTAGACGCGAGAACTGAATAAGGGCAAATCCACACAAGGTACGAGCAGCATGTGTGCCGACAAAAGGCTATACAACATCCAAGTCAGCACACGTCAACCCGAACTTAACCCTTCGTAGACTGCTCAATATGTCTATCCCCGCTAACCAATCGACATGAAAATGTCACCGGAACCCAAGGGCAATAGAGACATTGATAGGGATCAAATTGAAATGAACAACAATTCAGAAAATAATAACATAACAAACAAAAGACACAAATAAAAACATGTACTTATCATAAAAAGATAGTGACCCCTGTAAAGAAGATATAATAGAAATGTAAAGAGGAACAGGCTAATGTCTATTCTAAAATAGCCCCTTTCTTATGTATATCAAAAAGAACAATAATCATATATTCTAACACTTCAAGTATAACACATAAGGTCGTATTCTTTGTTTAAACCCTCTGGGTATCTGGTGCCCAAGGTGAAAATCCAATACACCTCTCGTTTCAAGAGAAGTGCATCTAAATCACCACCCCTGATTCCTATCCTAGCACGCTCTATACCCTGAATTCTTAAGGTATCTATCTTGCCTCCATGTTTATCTTTAAAGTGAGAAGACACAAATGATTTAAAATCTAGGCTCCTGATATTACTAAGATGTTCAACAAATCTCTCTCTTAATGTCCTCAATGTTTTACCTATATACTGGAGTTTACAATCAGTACAGCTAATCATATAGATAATGCCCTTCGTAGCACAATTGATGTAACCACCAATCCTGTAATCCATCCCAGTAGTGAAAGACACAAAACTAGTGGAAACATCGATGTGCTTACAACAACTGCATCTCAAACTGCCACACTTAAAAGACCCAACAACATTCAGCCAATTTCTTTTCTTATCTACCTTCTGTATAAACATACTAGGTGATATACGATTCGCTATGGTTGTTGCCCTTTTAGGGACAAATCTGAACCCTTCCGAAACAGTTGATTGTAGTCTATCATCTCCATTAAGCACCGGTAAATATTTCTTAATAATCCTAATGATCTTATTATACTCCAGGCTATATGGAGTAGAAAAAACTACTTTTGAGCAATTCAAATTGTTATCTCTTTTTTTTTATATTTTAGCAATTCGGTGCGCTCTTCATGTTTCGCATTATGATACGCACGATCTATCATCCATATGGGATATCCTCTCTGTACAAATCTCCCATATAGTTCTTCAGACTGCTGTTCAAAGCTCTCCTCTGTGGAGCAACATCTCCTAAGTCTAATGAATTGACCCATCGGTATACCCTTCACAATGTGGGCTGGATGACAACTATCCGCACGTAATAGGGTATTCCTAGATATACTCTTTCTATATATGTCTGTAGCAATAGTACCGCTTAAAGGATTACTAACTAATTTCAAATCAAGAAATGAAATAGACTCCCTTCCAACCTCCATAGTGAAACGTAAATTCAAATCATTATCATTCAAATAGGCTAGAAAGGAATCAATGTCATCTCTATTCCCTCTCCATACTATGAGCAGGTCGTCAATAAAACGGCCAAAGAATAGAATACTATCCCTAAATGGGTTTCCATCTCCAAAGACACGGGACTCCTCCCACCAACCCATATAAAGGTTGGCATATGAAGGGGCAAACTTGGCTCCCATCGAAGTCCCGCGTCTCTGGAGATAATAAACACCATGAAAGAGAAAAAAATTATGTGTCAGCAGAAATTCAACTGTTTCCATTAGGAACTCCTTCAACTCTGCAGTGTACGCACTATATCTATCCAAGTGATATTGCAAGGCTTTTAAACCCAAATGATGAGGTATACATGAATAAAGTGATTTAACATCACAAGAAATCCATGTATAATCATGGGACCATACAATGTCGCTGATCTTTTGTATAACATGAGTGCTATCGCGTAAGTAACTGTACAATCTTAAAACTAATAGCTGTAAGTGATGATCAACCCATTCACAAAGAGGTTCATTGAGCGATCCTATGCCAGATACAATGGGTCTGCCCTCCGGGTTCTCTAGCATCTTATGGATCTTCGGGAGGTGGTGAAAAATAGGCTTCACCGGATGCTTGACTATAAGATTGTCAAATTCAAATTGATTAAGAACTCCCAAAGACAATCCCTTAGAAACCAGAGAAACTAGGAGGCTAACAAATGACTTAGTAGGATCCATAAGTAAAATGATATACGAATCTTCATCATTAAGCTGTCGTAAGGCTTCATTCCGATAATACTCTACATCCAACACCACTACTGCTCCCCCCTTATCTGCTTGTTTGACTAAGATTTTTTCATTCTTTTGCAGAGATTCCAAAGCTTGTCTCTCTTTATATGTAAGGTTAGAGGTCTTAGGGACATATTCTTTCTTAAGTTTAACGAGATCATTCTCAATCAATTTTTGAAAATTATCCAAGACCCTACCTCTACACCCAGTCGGGTAAAACTCAGATCTTTTTTTACTAGATAAATGTGGTTTAGATGCAAGAGTAACTAAATCAGAATTCACATCAATGTTATCTTGTTTGATGTTGACCAAATCCATTAGAGAACAGTGATCTCTAAAAGACATCTGGATATCATCAGTTTTAATATCTTTTTGAGTAGTTCCCATTGCTAATTTATCAATGGAATCATCCACATCTGCTTCATGAAAAAACTTTTTTAGAGTTAATTTTCTCACAAATCTGTTCACATCTATCACTGTTTCAAAGAGGTCAAAATGTTGTGAAGGCACAAAGTTCAATCCTTTTGCCAATACATCTCTTTCTTCCCTTTTTAATTCATAAGATGACAGATTGATTATTGTACATTCTTCTTCTTCTCCTTTCTCTTTTTCAAATGTTTGCTTTTAAAATCTGGAAAAAGCAAACATTTGAAAAAGAGAAAGGAGAAGAAGAAGAATGTACAATAATCAATCTGTCATCTTATGAATTAAAAAGGGAAGAAAGAGATGTATTGGCAAAAGGATTGAACTTTGTGCCTTCACAACATTTTGACCTCTTTGAAACAGTGATAGATGTGAACAGATTTGTGAGAAAATTAACTCTAAAAAAGTTTTTTCATGAAGCAGATGTGGATGATTCCATTGATAAATTAGCAATGGGAACTACTCAAAAAGATATTAAAACTGATGATATCCAGATGTCTTTTAGAGATCACTGTTCTCTAATGGATTTGGTCAACATCAAACAAGATAACATTGATGTGAATTCTGATTTAGTTACTTTTGCATCTAAACCACATTTATCTAGTAAAAAAAGATCTGAGTTTTACCCGATTGGGTGTAGAGGTAGGGTCTTGGATAATTTTCAAAAATTGATTGAGAATGATCTCGTTAAACTTAAGAAAGAATATGTCCCTAAGACCTCTAACCTTACATATAAAGAGAGACAAGCTTTGGAATCTCTGCAAAAGAATGAAAAAATCTTAGTCAAACAAGCAGATAAGGGGGGAGCAGTAGTGGTGTTGGATGTAGAGTATTATCGGAATGAAGCCTTACGACAGCTTAATGATGAAGATTCGTATATCATTTTACTTATGGATCCTACTAAGTCATTTGTTAGCCTCCTAGTTTCTCTGGTTTCTAAGGGATTGTCTTTGGGAGTTCTTAATCAATTTGAATTTGACAATCTTATAGTCAAGCATCCGGTGAAGCCTATTTTTCACCACCTCCCGAAGATCCATAAGACGCTAGAGAACCCGGAGGGCAGACCCATTGTATCTGGCATAGGATCGCTCAATGAACCTCTTTGTGAATGGGTTGATCATCACTTACAGCCATTAGTTTTAAGATTGTACAGTTACTTACGCGATAGCACTCATGTTATACAAAAGATCAGCGACATTGTATGGTCCCATGATTATACATGGATTTCTTGTGATGTTAAATCACTTTATTCATGTATACCTCATCATTTGGGTTTAAAAGCCTTGCAATATCACTTGGATAGATATAGTGCGTACACTGCAGAGTTGAAGGAGTTCCTAATGGAAACAGTTGAATTTCTGCTGACACATAATTTTTTTCTCTTTCATGGTGTTTATTATCTCCAGAGACGCGGGACTTCGATGGGAGCCAAGTTTGCCCCTTCATATGCCAACCTTTATATGGGTTGGTGGGAGGAGTCCCGTGTCTTTGGAGATGGAAACCCATTTAGGGATAGTATTCTATTCTTTGGCCGTTTTATTGACGACCTGCTCATAGTATGGAGAGGGAATAGAGATGACATTGATTCCTTTCTAGCCTATTTGAATGATAATGATTTGAATTTACGTTTCACTATGGAGGTTGGAAGGGAGTCTATTTCATTTCTTGATTTGAAATTAGTTAGTAATCCTTTAAGCGGTACTATTGCTACAGACATATATAGAAAGAGTATATCTAGGAATACCCTATTACGTGCGGATAGTTGTCATCCAGCCCACATTGTGAAGGGTATACCGATGGGTCAATTCATTAGACTTAGGAGATGTTGCTCCACAGAGGAGAGCTTTGAACAGCAGTCTGAAGAACTATATGGGAGATTTGTACAGAGAGGATATCCCATATGGATGATAGATCGTGCGTATCATAATGCGAAACATGAAGAGCGCACCGAATTGCTAAAATATAAAAAAAAAGAGATAACAATTTGAATTGCTCAAAAGTAGTTTTTTCTACTCCATATAGCCTGGAGTATAATAAGATCATTAGGATTATTAAGAAATATTTACCGGTGCTTAATGGAGATGATAGACTACAATCAACTGTTTCGGAAGGGTTCAGATTTGTCCCTAAAAGGGCAACAACCATAGCGAATCGTATATCACCTAGTATGTTTATACAGAAGGTAGATAAGAAAAGAAATTGGCTGAATGTTGTTGGGTCTTTTAAGTGTGGCAGTTTGAGATGCAGTTGTTGTAAGCACATCGATGTTTCCACTAGTTTTGTGTCTTTCACTACTGGGATGGATTACAGGATTGGTGGTTACATCAATTGTGCTACGAAGGGCATTATCTATATGATTAGCTGTACGGATTGTAAACTCCAGTATATAGGTAAAACATTGAGGACATTAAGAGAGAGATTTGTTGAACATCTTAGTAATATCAGGAGCCTAGATTTTAAATCATTTGTGTCTTCTCACTTTAAAGATAAACATGGAGGCAAGATAGATACCTTAAGAATTCAGGGTATAGAGCGTGCTAGGATAGGAATCAGGGGTGGTGATTTAGATGCACTTCTCTTGAAACGAGAGGTGTATTGGATTTTCACCTTGGGCACCAGATACCCAGAGGGTTTAAACAAAGAATACGACCTTATGTGTTATACTTGAAGTGTTAGAATATATGATTATTGTTCTTTTTGATATACATAAGAAAGGGGCTATTTTAGGATAGACATTAGCCTGTTCCTCTTTACATTTCTATTATATCTTCTTTACAGGGGTCACTATCTTTTTATGATAAGTACATGTTTTTATTTGTGTCTTTTGTTTGTTATGTTATTATTTTCTGAATTGTTGTTCATTTCAATTTGATCCCTATCAATGTCTCTATTGCCCTTGGGTTCCGGTGACATTTTCATGTCGATTGGTTAGCGGGGATAGACATATTGAGCAGTCTACGAAGGGTTAAGTTCGGGTTGACGTGTGCTGACTTGGATGTTGTATAGCCTTTTGTCGGCACACATGCTGCTCGTACCTTGTGTGGATTTGCCCTTATTCAGTTCTCGCGTCTACATTTGGAAGCTCTTTTTTGGGATGATTACACATGGGCAGCCTTTTTGATACTTATTGGTTTGATATGTATATTCACGTTGTCTGCATATGTGGAAACGTTACCTTTAAGGGAGCTTTCCAAAGAATCAATTGACGTGTTTGTCGGGGAAAACAAGAGCATGTTGATAGGTTAACATTGTTTCAAATGTGATTGGACAATTTGAATTTAAATACGAGACCAGTTGACATGATACTTTGTGTGTTTGATCATGAGTAAGCGCTGTTCGAGCGTGAAACGCGTTGATTATCACCATGTTTAACCTGTTTGTACCCACTCCGTGAGACTTGTCACTTTGTTGCTACAGTATCGCTGATCACAGGTACGAAGATTTTTAAGTTTTCAATAAAGTCATATTTTTTATTAAGAAGAACACGAAGCGTTCCTGTATGTAAGAGCTATATGGTAGTTGTGCACATATGTTTTCTTATTTATGTCTTTACTCGTAGGAGTTGGGGTACTCCTAGTGTGGCACACACCATGCTCATATCATCATTCGATACATAGCTATTTATGTATTCCATTTGTTGGTTCTCTATTTTTTCATGACTGAGTGGAGCCGCTGTATATTTTTTATTTCTCTGTATACCTGTAAACCCACTGTGGTTATACCTGTAAAACCCCCTCTGGTTATACCTGTGTGGTTATACCTATACCTGTAAACCACTGTGGTTATACCTGTGTGGTTATACCTATAAACCCACTGTGGTTATGCCTGTGTGGTTATACCTGTAAAACCACTGTGGTTATACCTGTGTGGTTATACCTATACCTGTAAACCCACTGTGGTTATACCTGTGTGGTTATACCTATACCTGTAAACCCACTGTGGTTATACCTGTGCGGTTATACCTGTAAACCCGCTGTGCTTATACCTGTATGGTTATACCTATACCTGTAAACCACTGTGGTTATACCTGTGTGGTTATACCTATACCTGTAAACCCACTGTGGTTATACCTGTGTGGTTATACCTATACCTGTAAACCCACTGTGGTTATAGCTGTGTGGTTATATCTGTACCTGTAAACCCACTGTGGTTATACCTGTGTGGTTATACCAAACCTGTAAACTCACTGTGGTTATACCTGTGTGGTTATACCTATACCTGTAAACCCACTGTGGTTTTACCTGTGTGGTTATATCTATACCTGTAAACCCACTGTGGTTATACCTGTAAACTCACTGTGGTTTTACCTGTGTGGTTATATCTATACCTGTAAACCCACTGTGGTTATACCTGTGTGGTTATACCTGTAAACTCACTGTGGTTATATCTATACCTGTAAACCCACTGTGGTTATACCTGTGTGGTTATATCTGTACCTATAAACTCACTGTGGTTATACATGTAAACATACACACACTCCTGTCTATACATACACATTATACAGTAGATATAAAAAGTCTACACACCCCTGTTAAAATGTCAGGTTCTTGTGATGATAAAGAATGAGACAAAGACAAATCATGTCAGAACTTTTTCCACCTTTAATGTGACCGATAACGTGAACAATTCAATTGCAAAACAAACTGAAATCGTTGAGGGGGAAAAATAAAAAAACTCACAATAAGATTAATGGGTATAGAGAGTGAGTTAATTAACATACATAGAGGAACAAGACAAGGATGTCCGCTTTCCCCTTTAATTTTTGCGCTTTGCATTGAACCTCTTGCTGAAGCTATAAGAAGTAATCCAAAAATTATTGGGATTGGTTTATTGGGACATACTCAGGATAAAGTCAGTATGTATGTTGATGATATGGTAGTCTTTATTTCTAATCCATTAACAAGTTTAGAAAATATATGGGATATCCTTGAAATATTTGGACAGATTTCGGGTCTACAAATAAATGAAGAAAAATCTGAAATATTAAGTCTTCATTTAGACAAATCTACAGAATTATTATTATTTAAGAAATAGGTGTGAATATTTCAAATGACTATAAAAAACTTTTAAGGCTAATTTTACTAATTTATTCAAAAAAATTGAATCTTTCAATCTTTCAGTTTTGGAGGACTCTTCCTCTTTCTTTATCTGGAAGAATTAATGCAGTTAAGATGATTATTCTTCTGAAATTATTATATCATTTTAGAGTATTACCCATAATAATTTATAAGCGAGATTTACAAGGTCTTCAAAATAACATTTTTAATTTCATTTTATATAGACCAAAAGATCTAGGGGGCTTTCTAGTTCCAGATATATATAATTACTATGCGTCATGTTTACTTACTAATTTTTTGATTTTATCTGCAAAAAATACTGATGATTGGATAACACCTAGGTGGGTAGATCAGGAAAGAATTTTTTTAAAAAGATTAGATTTTTTAAATATTGTTTGGGCTTGTAATTCCTTAAAATACAAATTTCCAAAATTTTGTTTACATAATACTTTATCAATTTTAAAATTCTGGAATAAAACCAAAAATAGTAAAAACTTTGTGGATTTTAGATCTAAAATGCTCCCTCTTTGTAAAGAAAAACTTTTCGGATAGAATAGTTTAGAAAAGAATTTGATTGAGAACTTGGCTGAAAAAAGGATGCTGTGAGACCCTCAGAGATATAATTTTAGGAGGCGAATTTATTACATATGAAGAATTTGTAAAAAATATGGATGGAAATAGATTATTATGAAATTTATTATAAAATAAAAAAATAAATTAAAAATGTATTTAGGAAGTTACAGTAAAACTCCGTTATTACCATTTGAACATTTAGTTAGATATTGGAAGTTTGGTAGTGAAACAATTTCCCAGATATATAAATTTCTTTTAAATTTTGATTTTAGAATGGGTTGTATGGACAGATGGGAGGAGTTAGCAGGGGAAATATTAAAAGATGATGAATGGAAAGAAATTTTAAATAGAACTTCAAAGTTGTATTAATTCCAATTTACGGGATCAGCAATACAGAATGTTACATCTGACATATCTAGATCCTGCTAGACTAGCACAAATGTATCCAGAGACTCCAAATTGTTGTTTTAGAAGTTGCGACTCAGAAGGTTTGTTCATTCATACTTGGTGGAATTGTAGTAAAGTAAAAATAATTTGGAAAAAGATAAATTACCTTCTTAGTAAAGTTTTAAATAAAAAAAAATAAATTTGAATATCTGGGAAGCTTTGTTGGGAAAAAGAGCTCCAAATTTATTAAAATTTGAAGATACATTTTTGGTTTTAGTTTGTTTAGCAACCAGAATGACTATTGCTATGTTTTGGAAAACTGATAAGATTCTATGGTCTAAAGTTTTAGAGAAAATTAATTATTTTGCTACTATGAATATTTATCTTCCATTGAGAGTAATTGTTATGAGAAATATTTACAAAAATGGACACGTTGGATTGAAAGTTCATATGGGAAAAAACATAGTATTACTTTCTTAACATATTTTTATTTGAATGTATAAAATTCTTATATCTTTGAAATATGTCAAATTTATTGTAAATCTAAATAAACTTTTTGTTTTAAACTATACATACACATTATATATCCCCCCACACACACACACACCTGTCTATACATACACATTATATATCCCCCCCAAACACACACACACTCCTGTCTATACATACACATTATATATCCCCCCCAAACACACACACACACACACACACTCCTGTCTATACATACACATTATATATAGGGAGGATAGAAACAATCCAGCAAAGAAATGATGTGTATAACAAAATAATAATACATTTTATATTTATTAACCATGAACCTTTTTACTTCCAGTTTCTCATCTGCGACCATCGTGGAGACAAGCTGGACACTCATTATCTACTTTGCAGACTCTGCCGCTGTCGGAAGATCAGATGGAAGAAGAGAACATGGAAGCCTCAGTGGATGACGCCTCATTTAGTGGCCCAGAGAAGATCATAACTTTAAGTGATCTAAGTCCAGAGTTGGAGCAAGATAGCCAAGAGATCGAGCAGATCCCTGGACCTCCAAGTCCTCCTCCTGCTGAGACTAATCTGCTGCCGTCTGACCCGGATCCACTGTTACGTGAAGAGCAATTATTCGGACGCTCACTGCATAAACGAATAAATCATCTGTCTGCCTGTGTGAAAGCACAGACCTCCGTCCTGAGACAGACGAACGCCATTCTTCAGACTATGTCATCAAATATGCAAAATGGCTTCCAGCAGTTGGTTACTGTGATTCAGCATGCAGTCAGCGTCCTGCGCCCTGATTGCCAGCCCCCTGATTCCACCAACACAAGTCCAGCAGAGGCCATTGGACATGGTGTGGTACCACGGGGCAGCCCCATTAGACGAGGAGAGCTTGTGCGTGGCCGTATGTCTAGAGGACGGCGTCCTCTCAGTTCTTCTCCCCCTTCCAAGAAGAATCGAGGGAGACTGTGACGTTTTATCTTCCACCTACGTTTTACACTGATTGCTGCATAGGAATTTATTAAAAATATTTTTAAATCAATTTGTCTGTATGAAAATTTTTAGTTTAAAAATAAAGCAACACACACACTGTCAAGGCTACACACCCTTACGGAAAAGTCAGATTGTATTGATGTAAAGGCCAATCATGTCAGAACCTTTTTTCACCATTAACAAGATTTTATTACAAGACCGGAGGCGTCATATTAGGCTTATAACTCTCTTTACTCTCCCTCAGCAACAAAGACAAATAAAGCTTGTTTTAATAGAAAAACATTTCAGTACATACAAACATGCTAGTGACCCTATCCACCAATCAGGATCCAGTATCCCATATAAACTGGCTGTATCCTTTGTAAACTTCCTCTTTCTTTGCTGCTTCCTCAGTGATAAGTACCTAAATAAAAATATTTATAGATTTCCATAATATTTCATTTATTCAATATATATTTTGGTTGAAAGATTATTATTTCTTATTTATTTGCTTACATTTTTATTTATTTCCTGTGGTTAAACCTTTAGTTTTATCTTTACTGTTATCTGTGGCCATTGCTCTGGTTTGGGGATCTTATTATTAGCGCCCCTTTTATTTCCAGACCTCTCATTATTTTCTTACTTCAGAATTACTTCCTGTCACTTCACGTGCCGAGCGGTGACAATCTGAGGATCGGTTCAACTCTGCGTCTTTATCTGCCTTCAGTGCTTATTTATTTCTCAATTTTTTGTGCATTTTTTACATTTACTTTCACTTTACAGGGTCAGTATATAATATATAAGCTGCTCTTCCGTAGAGACGAAATATCGCAATGTAAAAATAAATACTTCATTGGAGCGGCCTGCAAAGTGCGCCTGCAAACCAGGCACACTTTGTAGACTGTTCCGATGAAGTATTTCTTTTTTACATTTCGCTATTTCAGCTCTGCTGAAGAGCTTCCTTGAGTCGGCCGACTCGAAACTCCTGCTGTCAGCTTTACATGTGACATCAGGGAACGCGGAGGGAACAAGGAACTTTAGCTTTCTATATCTCTCACCATAAAGGTCTGAGATATGGGCCCTGGACCTTTTTAATATATAGACCTTACTCTGACCCTTTTATAAAGGACTTGTTTGCTTTATTGACTCCAAATTGTATTTATTGCCAATCTCTGAGGCCATCTTTCTTCGGGGAATTTTACCCTGAAGTATCACTGAGCATGCTCCATTCACTCTCCATTTTACTGTTGGTGGGGATTGAGGTTACCAGTGTGTTTTTTTGTTTTTTTTTTCGTTGTTTTTTTTCCTATCCCCAGCGTGATTTCTTCTCAAATTAATTTTGGTGCGATATATTTGTTTTATATTATTTCACATTCCAGGTCCTTAATCTCCCCACCCACTCCTATGAAATTACATAAAACACCACAGCATTTTTACCTCAGGATCTTGATCCAGACAGCCCACAATGTCATTTGGCCACTTCCAGCCCCATATTACAAACTTCTGAGGGACATCTACAGGCTTATGGATGCCTCAGTTAACAAATCTGTCACTGATGCCATTTCATCTTGCATGAAAAAATGTCTGATAATTTTGTTAAGTCACTCTTTGAAGTAATTACTAGCATTGATGCTAATATAATTAATTTGGAACCCCAGAGTGTTGAGACAAATTCAGATCATAGTTCTGATCTTTTCCCATAAAGGGAAACAGTACATAAGAAAAGTAATTGTAAACGAAAAATATTCTCGTTCTTGGAACCTCAAGGTAGAAGTAAGAAACCATTTAAGACTAGAGACGATATAAGGTCTCATGATGAATTGGCCTCTGGACCTTATTATATATGTGGATTACCACCACGCAATAGACCCTCTACTCGTGAGTAAGACTAATCAAATAAAAGACTGAGACGTAGTCAAAAGCCAAACTCTCTTTGCCTTTCATCTTCTGAAGATGAAGTGCTTAAAGGGTTAGTAATGTCTTATTAAAAGTCGTTCGCCGAGTCTTCTTTATATTACAAGTAACAGATTGCGCTATGGTTAAGACTTTACTTGCACGTAGTTCAAAAGTCCTTAAGCGATACAGATCCCCCGCCCGCCCCTTCTGGCTATGTCCCACAGAAACTTCAGTCTGGTCAGGATGGCTGCAGCAAGGGACAAACTTCATTAAGCGAAGGGAAGTCCTGCCCTCCTTCGTCAAGGCAGGATTTTCCATATACTCTCTGAGGTTTGTACCTCGCTGTGGTTGTCTAGTTGCACGACCAGATTACTGATTCGGTGGGAGGCGGCCAGAAGGGACGGGGATCTTTATTGCTTAATGGCTTATGAACTGCACACTAGTAAGGTCTTAGACATAGCGCAAAAAGTTACTTTTACTATAAAGAAGACTCGACAAATTAATTTTAAAGAGACATTACTAACCCTTTAATGACAATGATGATAATGACACATCTACATCCTCAGAAAAGGATAATAATTCATATAAAGATCAAAAAAGAGAGATCTTTTAATATGACAAAGACCTTCCTACTGATGAAACTATTAAGGTTATTACTGATAAACAAGGTTTTCCTTTTAATCGATCCAAATAATATTACCATAGACTGGTTGAATGGGCCCCTGTGTATCATGTTATATATTCAATAGTGTATCATGTTATATATTCAATACTGGATCAGACAGCCCCTTGGTAGAGTAATCATGAATAAATTACAGGCCAAATGCCCAAAACCACCTATAGACAAGCGATCTTGTCAGACACCAGAACTGGACCCCCTCACGGTCCAATGTCTTACTAAATCGGGCAAAGACCCAAGAAAAGATAAAATGATGGATGTTACTGGTTCTCTGGCAAAGATATCTGACTTGACAGAAATAGCCATTTCTAATGATGCCCCAATTGATATTAATATTTTAAGAGGTTGGATACAGAGGGCTATTTGGTTCAGTGGAAATGCCAGTGCAGCCATGTTTACAGAAAGATGCAGATCGATTCTTATTAAAATAGATCCCAAATTACTGAGATGTGCCTGATTCTGAAGACGTCATCTTAGTAATTTGACAAAGCCCAATCTTCAATTAAGAAAATTTTCAATCCCAGAGTTTTTGACAAGGGAGGGAAAACTAGTGGCCGAGTTCCCCTCCGATTATTCCAAAGTTCTTTCAGTGGAACCAATAGATTTGTTCCTATGGTAGAGGATATTATTCCTATGAACCAAGAGTTCCCATGCCTTTATTCCCTTAAAAAAGCAGACACTGGAGATCAAGAAATGCGAGAGGATCTACCACATCTCGATTTTTGTCAGGTAAGTTTTCCTCCTCCTTCCCCTTTTTCCCAAGGAAAAGTAGGTGACAGACTTGCTCTCTTTTTCCTTTATTGGTCAGAAATAAAGTGAAATCCATGGGTTCTACAACAATCAGGGTTATCAAATAGAGTTTTATTCATTCACTACTCAGTACATGACTCCTTCTTCTTTCCAGTTCTCAAGGGAGGAAAGAATGTTAATGGACAGAAAAGTCCAAGAACTAGCCCAAAAATAAGCTATTATAGAGGTTCCTTTATACTCCCCGGGGTAGATCGGCAACCTCTTTCTAGTCCAGAAAAAAGTTTCAGGTCTCAGACCAGTAATAAATGTAAGAGAATTAAACACTCATGGCCTTTACAGAACTTCAAAATGGACAGCATTTATTGTCTAAGAGAATCCCTCTTAACATCAGATTGGATGGTGAAATTAGATCTGAAAGATGCTTATCTGACAATTCCTATATCTCAAAATTACCAACTTTTTCTCCAGTTCATTTGAAACAATAGGAAATGGCAATTTGTTTGTCTACCATTTGGACTATCTTTAGCACCTTGGTGCTTCACAATACTCATTAAACTAATTGTTTCTTACCTGAGGTCCAGAGGTGTCCGTATGATAATATATCTGGATGGCATTAATTATGCCCTGAAGCTTGAAAAATTTACAATTACACTTTCAGTGGTCAATTCATTTACTAACCCATTTGGGTTTTATCATCATTCATAAGAAAACAATCG
The DNA here is from genome assembly GCA_037306005.1 of Rhinophrynus dorsalis. NCBI lineage: Eukaryota > Metazoa > Chordata > Amphibia > Anura > Rhinophrynidae > Rhinophrynus > Rhinophrynus dorsalis. The sequence continues at coordinate 52,640 of JBBDGT010000406.1, read as the reverse complement.
CACTCCAAGTTAGTTAATGGAATTCCTAGGTTTCATTATCTGTTCTCAAACGCAGAAAACGTTAAAGCTAATCGGCAAAGAGATTATATCTTCTTCATTGCTGGGCCCATCAACGATTGAAAACAATTCATCCAAATAAATTATTTGGTTATTCAGATCTAGTTCCCTTGTCCTTGAAGGCAAAGGAACAATTTAATTGGTGGTGTTTGCACATGTTTGCATGGAAGGGCAGAGACATTTTTTTGGTTTATCATAGAGTCAGGTGCCAGCAATCTGGGCTGGAGAGCTCACTGTGGTTCTCTCCCCACCGGAGGCAATTGCTTAGAATTTTTAGAAGCTTCTTTTGCTGCCAACAGCCTTGCTCAAAATTCAATGAATTGTTGCATTCTCCTCAAAATGGACACTATCTCAGCAGTGAGATATATCAATCATGTAAGGGGAACCAAATTGATGATTCCAGCCAACATGGCCAAAGAATTTTGGGATTTCTGCCTGGACAAGAACATCTCAGTTCAGACAGAATATCTCCCAAGATTACCAATCACTGTGGCGGATTGGCATTGAGACATCTCAAAGATTACAGAGATTGGAAATTACACAGGTCAATTTTCAATCGAGTAAATCTATTGTGGAGACCTCTATTAATAGATCTGTTTGCATCTTGTCTGAACAAACAACTAGAAAACTTTTACAGCTGGAGACCAGATCCAGAAGCTTTGGCGTCCGTCAGATGCTTTTCTTCAAACATGGACAACGGGAAGGAATTATGCCTTTCCTCTGTTCACCGTGATCCACAGGTTTATAGTTCAGATCTGGAATCAACAGACCACGGTCATCCTGGAGTTTCCAATAGATTACCCCAGATACCTTCTGCAATTCACTCTATTATTGACAGATCCCTTGGGGAATCTTCACGAACTGTTGATATCAATCCAACTACATCTCATGGCTTGGTTAATCTCTGGAATGCAGTTTGAGGAAAGAGCCTGGAAGAAAAAGAACCTGTATTTCTGGCACTCAAAAGGGGTATTTAAAAAAAATCTTTATTAACATATGTGTAAAAGAATCTGGAGAACATATGTGAGGGTAACTGTGTAGATCATGAATTACGATCAGGGGTTTATTTACAGTGAGCTTGTCATACAGCCTACAAGTCAGGTATGTAGTCTAAGAATTTATACAAAGTCCGTGTCTGTATGCCGTTCGAGATATGAGATAGATAGATATAGATAGATATAGATAGATAGATAGATATAGATATGAGACAGATAGATAGATGTGAGATAGATAGATATGAGATAGATAGATATAGATATGAGATAGATAGATATAGATATGAGATAGATAGATATAAGATAGATATATAGATATAGATAGATATGCAGTGTATATGAAACAGTGGCACACACAATTACAAATATAAAACATCCAATTTGAAATGTAGGTGCACGTCCCTTAATATTGAATATCGGTACACTCAGCCTGGGGCATCCCAGATGGTAAATAGAGACAGCACTCCGTCGTTATATTAAAAGTAATTTATTTCTCCAGACACATTTTGAATCCAGCCAAACGTCTCCGGTCCTACACGGGGACCTTCATCAGGGCAAATGTACATCTTAACATAAAAAACATAACAGTTTAATTACTCTAAACACATTAAGACTCCCCCTATCATTAGTTGTCTCCCTCCTCAAGCAGAAACACCTGTAAACTTGGCATCCGCATGTGAGACTCCGTGTGTAGAGTTGTTATTAGCATGCGCCACTCATCGCTAAGCAACGGGTGACGCTCCCATAACCTGCTTTGCCGACTGAAAGCATAGCAATAGGATATCGTAATCGGTTACACTTTATCATTTATATTATAGCAGACATCAGTTATTATTAATTATACCATTACCTATACACATCTGAATATTAGATACAGATAGCACAAGTCCTTATTTACTACATTTAACCACCATCTTCTTCAAAAGTGGCTTTTAGGTACAAGATCTATTTCTAATTGTAGTCCAAAAACCTTCACTGCAGGGGACATATATAGCACCATAAATGAATATCCAACACACTTAAAATCCAGGTCATGCGTGTCCTATTTGCTAGATAATTTCTGTAGTATCACCAATGATACAATATCTTTTTGGACTTTTATTGAATTTCCGCATTACATTCATTAGAGCCCATTCCTGTAGTTTTCCACCAGGAGTGGTCAGATATTCGCCTCGCTGTTCATTGCATGTATATCTGTCCTCCAGTGTATCCGGGACCTGTTGTCCAGAGGTCGTTGCCATTAATTCCACCTTATCAGGACACAGAATGAACAGCGTTACAAATTACACATCATAGTAGAATGTGGTCAGAAAAGATGCCATAAGCATGTAAAACAGAAAATACAGCAGAGAATCTTCCACTTATACAATCTCCAAATAGAGAGCAACATTGAAGAAATCACCTTTACTAAGAGACATCACAGTCACCGTATTAGGAAAAAAAAATGGGTAAAAACCCTTAAACAATAATAATAAAGGAAGAGAAAAAGAGAGCAAAGAAGGAAGAAAAAGAGAGGAAACACAAGAAGGGACAAAGAGTGCCAAAGGGGCAAAGTATCCGACAGGGATGAGCTCTCAACCATATGTAGTTTAAAAGAATCCCAGTATCAATGTTATTAGCAGGGGTCCATAAACAGTAGTACACTGTAAGCTAGGGGTCTGAACAGGAGAGAGGGAGTCTAAGAAGACTGACGAGACACACCACCCCAAGCCAACCAACCAGCCCAAATCGTAGAGAAGACATCAATAGAACCAGTGCTAACAGCATTGACTGACATAGACTGCACACCGCTTCCTTCCATTCTCGCATAGTGGGAGGAACTAGAGACTTCCAATAATGTCATTTTTAATAGAAAACTTAAAAGAAAACTTGAATATGATAATTCATGATTAAGTCCATTTGGTATCAAGGTATTAAATTCAAGGATCACTCGAGTCTCCTCCTGTAATAACGTGCAGTGGAGATCTCCACCTCTTATTGGCCTGGAAACAGTTAGGATTGGCACAAATCGAAAATCTGTAATTTTGTGTTGCTTTAGTTGAAAATGTTTTGCTACAAGTTGACATGTAAATTCCTTAGCATCCAATCTTCCTTCTAGTGCTTTCTTTATAGCCGATTTATGATTAACTTAAACTTAATCCTATAAACTACATAGCACCTTTCACAATTCAAAAAGCCTGGTATCTGTATCACGTTTCCAGTCCTCGGATGCTTGTAGTATTTTCCAGTCCTTGGATGCTTGTAGTATTTTCCAGTCCTTGGATGCTTGTAGTATTTTCCAGTCCTCGGATGCTTGTAGTATTTTCCAGTCCTTGGATGCTTGTAGTACTTGCCAGTCATTTTATTACCATAGTTAGTACACTCCTTATACCGATAAACTCCCTTAGGGCATGACAACCAAATTTGTGCACTATCCTATTTTTCCACAGGGTCTCCCCTGTTCAACATATCCCCCAAATTTATTCCCCTCCTACAGCAAAATAAAGGAGGTTCCTTAAATAAATACCCTATTTTCACTGTCGTCCAATACAGGTTACTGGTACACTGGGAGGCGATCCGCCCCTTTAAGTAGGCAGGAACATTCATCTAAATCTATGCAGGGGGCGGAGCCTCCCCTCCCTCTTAGGCTGCACCTCAGTCAGAACAAGCCAGAATGATTTGTTCCTTGGTGTGTTCACACCAGGCAGAGAACAGCTCTCTTCAAGTTTTAGTTTCTTTGTTATTTTTACAAATATGGAATAGCACCATTAGGCGGGTTACCAAGGCTGTCAAATGCCCTATTTAAAGTGGATAGCACAGCTTCCAGGGTACTTCTGGTGGACCTTTTGCCCTGAAGAGGGAATAACTTGATTTCAAGTAACTTCCCTGGGGAATTATCCTCTGTGGTGATTCCTTTCTATCTTGGTAACCTGAAGACAGAAGTCCTGCAGAAAGGTGAGCCACCCTTTGAGTGCCGAAGGTCCACTTGTCCCTCAGTGTCCCTTCATTGGGATTGTAATTGGGAGTTCTCATTGTGCACTCCAGCGCTCATTGGGTGTTTTTATATACTTTGCTAATGCTATGTATTTGTGTATGTCTGAGTTTTGGAGCAGTTTATGTGGGATTTAACCCTCTTTCTGCTGGGTTTGTCTATTTTATGGGCATTTGCAATGTTTACCTTGGTTGGGTAATGTTTGCTGTTATAGTATATATGTCTGCTATGTGTTATGGAACTTTTACTTTAAGGGTAAAATTTATTAGAAATAATGTTCCGCGCCTTTAAGCACGCTTTTCCTGCATAGACGCCATTGCTCCTTTACTCTCTATGGACTTACACTGTGTGGGACGTATCTCTGGAACCGCTTCACATAGCGACTTCAGAGAGGGCTCATTTTATTTGTCTTCCCTTGCGCTATCATCCGGTTGTATGTTTGAGTGTGTTGGGGGACTGGGGGACTTCGGTCACTGTTTTGGGGTACTTTGTGAGGAAAACTACGCTTCCCATGAACGCTTGGTTCGCGCTCTTTTTCTGATTGGCTCTCGTAGAGTCAGCCATTTTGTGAGTTCTTCTCATAGAGTATACTATGCAGGAACCGGACTTTCTCTCTCTCCTCTGCTGATTAACCCTTCGCTTGCCAGATAAGTTTAGTTTTAAACGTTTCTGGGGTGAATATTTAATCTTTCACTCTTTAATCGGGTGATTCCTATCAGTGGGGTATATCTGACGCTGTGAGCATGTCTACTCCACTTGAGCCTGGGACTAGACCTAAGACGAAGGAGGCTGGGGTATCTGTCTCCCCCATTGCGTTTTGCTCCTCCTGTCACGCAGGGCTACCTAGAGAATTTTCTGGTCATTTATGCCCAACTTGTGTGGAAGGTCATGGCAGCAACCCAGGGCCTTCCAGTCACACTATTGAGCCAACATGGGTGAAAGGATGCAACTAGGGATCTTAGATCCACTCTTCAGCTCTTTCCCTCTCAGGTTCAGGGGGCTCTTCAAGTATGGCAGACCCCCTCCACTGTCAGGACCTCCCTGCCCAAGCCACAGGGAGCTCCTGATGTCTCTGATTCTTCTGAAGAAGAATTGTTGCAGGATTCTGATGTTGAGGATGGTACAATTATTGAGTCTACCAGATCCATTGGAGACCCTTACGAATGTGACCCTGAACTCTCTTCGGAGGGTTTAATCAGGGCTGTGCTGATCACCCTCAATCTTCCCTTGCGTCGGGAATCTACTCTTGACCCAACGGATGTGTTTCAGAAACCTTCTAAGGCTGTTACATGTTTTCCTACTAACCCTACTCTTGAACGCTTAGTCTCTGATGCGTGGAAAAATCCTGATAAGTCCTCTTCAGTCTCAAAAAAGTTTGCCAAACTTTATCCTTTTCCTGAGACTGAACTGGCTAAATGGGTTCATCCTCCTAAGGTGGATGCTCCTGTTTCTAGGTTGTCTAAATCTACTGCCATGGCTGTATCTGATGCTTCTGCCTTACAGGATTGGACAGACAAAAAGTTAGAAACTTGTCTTAAGTCTATTTTTGCCTCCATTGGTAAAGCTGAGTTAAATTGGCAGAGTGAATCAATATATCGTCAAGGTACACGACTACACAAGACTGTAACATATCGCGGAGGATATCATTGATGAACTCTTGAAATACGGCAGGTGCATTACATAATCCAAATGGCATTACTAGATATTTGTAGTGGCCAGACCTAGTATTGAACGCCGTTTTCCACTCATCTCCGGCCCTGATCCTTATTAGGTTGTAGGCGGCACGTAAATTGAGTTTCGTAAAAACAGAAGAGCCTTTCAACCTGTCAAATAACTCTGTAATGAGTGGAATGGGGTACGTATTCTTGGACATGAGTTTATTAAGTCCACGGTAGTCAATACATGGTCATAATTCGCCACTTTTCTTTTTCACAAAAAAGAACCCTGCACCTGCCGGGGAGGATGATTTACGAATGATTCCCCATTCGAGGGCATCCTCAATGTACTCCTCCATGGCCTTATTTTCCTCACAGGACAATGGGTACGTCCTACCCCTCGGTGGCACCACCCCCGGGGGCAAATCAATAGCGCAATCATACGGCCTATGTTGCGGCAATGTGCTAGCCTCACCTTTACTGAATACGTCGCTGAATTTTCTGTATTCAGCTGGCACAGAAGGAGAGTTACACATAATCTTGACTGGATGAGATAGTGACCAGTGCTGTAATCAGACCAAGATTTAATCTCACATCTTTGCCAGTCAAACTGGGGATTGTGCAGCAACAACCAAGGGAACCCCAGAATGACCGCATGATGGGGTGAGTGTATAATTTGGAAACGTACCTCCTCCTTGTGGAGAACTCCAATAGACATAGTGATAAGAGTAGTTTCCATAGTGATGAGAGCTGGTTCTAGAGGTCTGCCATCAATAGCCTCAATGGCTAGCGGAGTATCTCTTTTAGACAGAGGAATATTGTGTGTCTCAGCAAACGCCCGGTCCATGAAATAGCCTGCTGCGCCAGAATCTACCAGAGCTAGTACCTCCACAGCTTGGTCACCAAGGAAAAAACTCACCGGTATGGTGGGTTTCTTGGAACAGGGATCTGGGGACAATTGTACACCACCTAGGGCCTGTCGTCCAAGGTACCCTAGGTGCGTGCGTTTCCCGGCTGTACCGGACATGTACGTAGTAAGTGCCCATTTTTACCACAATACAGACATAGCCCCTGTCTTTTGCGGTATGCCCGCTCCTCCTTAGATAGCCTTGTGAACCCGATTTGCATAGGCTCCCCCGTTTCAGGTACCTGTTCAGGAGGAATGGGAGGCGAAGGTGGGTTTGAAGACCTATCATGCCCATAGGTTCTGGAACTTGCCCTTTTTGCCAGGCGCCTCTTGCGCATGCGGGTATCTATGAGAATCACATAATCTATATACTCATCGAAATCGGTAGGCACTTCCCTGGCCCCAATCTCATCATTAATGGGGTCCGATATCCCTTGGGCAAAGGCTGCCACCAGTGCCTCATTAGTCCAAGCTATCTCTGCTGCCAGTATCCGAAATTCTATAGCATAATCGGCCACAGTACGATCGCCCATCTGTATTTCCATCAATCTTTTGGCAGCAGAGGTGGCTCTCCCAGGCGTCTCGAATACTTTGCAAAACTGTCTGACAAATTCGTTAAAGCTCAGAGTACAGGGTTTAGTCTGCTCCCATAAAGGATTAGCCCATGCCAGGGCTTTGCCAGTTAATAGAGATATCATGAACCCCACCTTGCTACCGTCATTCGGAAAGGCATGAGGTGTTAGTTCTAAGAATATCTCTAGTTGGTTAATGAACCCTCTGCACAGTGTGGGTTCGCCATCATATCTTAGCGGTAACTGCGCCGCCGCCGTTAAACTTCTGGAGGGTGCCACCATTTGCCCAACAGTGTTATCCGGTGTCATAACTGGGGGGACCACCGGATTTTGGCCAGTGCCAACTGGTCTAGACGTTGCTCATGAACATCCATCCTCCAGTGGAGGTTCTGTGTATTACCGTCACCTTTCCCATCTGAGGTCATGGCCCTTTCGTACTGTTACGGTTTTCTGACACTCAGACCACGGTAGAAAGTAAAAACACAGTTTTATTTGAGAAAATGATAAAGAACAGTGCCCCTAGGGGCCAGTACAGGTATAATCAGTATTGGCAAAATACAGACCAAGTAAGGATAATGCAATATATATAGACTAGTAAAATGCCATACAGGGTTAAAGAGGAGAAACTGAAGCAACTCGGTCCTTGATTAGCCAACGTCCAGGATATGATAACAGTCTCTTGTTGGTCCCAGCGTGCGGACGCTGGTTTACTCCACTAGACTGGTTGCGAGATACTTTGTTGGTCCCAGCGTGCGGACGCTGGTTTGCTCCACTAAACCTGGTTGCGATATACATTGTTGGTTCCAGTGTGCGGACGCTGGTTTACTCCACTAAACCTGGTTGCGATATACATTGTTGGTTCCAGCGTACGGTCGCTGGTTTGCTCCATTAAACCTGGTGGTGCTATTACCATTAGTCCCAACATGCGGACGTTGGTTTGCTCCTGAACATCCAGTACTGTGGTCAGTCACTGTCCACTTCCTTGCAGTTGTCTGATTATCCCTGGCAATAGACTCCTGCTGAGTAAGACCTCTATACTTATGCTCTCTGCTGTCTTAGTCACCTGACAGCTGGTCTACTTGCTCAGGCTGCCCTGCCCGGTATTGGTGAGGCCGGTAGAACCTTGACGATACCATCCTGTAGGTTGCCTCACCCGGTATTGGCAGGGCCGGTAGAGCCTACTCCAGTACTCCTTTGGGCTGCCCTGCCCGGTATTGGTAAAGCCGGTAGAACCTTGTAATTCACCATCTTTAAGGTTGCCTTACCCGATATTGGCAGGGCCGGTAGAGCCTACATTCAGCATTCCATTGGGCTGCCTTGCCCGGTATTGGTAAGGCCGGTAGAACTGGTATACGCCATCTCACGGTTGCCTTACCCGGTATAGGCAAGGCCAGTAGAGCCTGTCATTAAAACTGTCACTTGGGTTGCCTTGCCCGGTATTTAGGCAAGGCCGGTAGAACCTATTGTATGTTCTATTACTGTTGTATTGTTATGTATGTTTACCCTACGGGGACTGCCTTTAACTTTTAATAAAGTTACGTTATTTTACCAAACCTTAAGTCTGAGAGTCTTCAAAAACCGTGACACACAGGAACAGCACACAGGACTGGAACGTCAACCGGAACCGGATCAATAAACAAAGCAGGAACGTCAGCTGGAATCGGGTCAATCACGGAGCAGAGTTGTCAGCCAGAACCGGGTCAATCACGGAGCAGAGTCATCAGCCAGAACCGGGTCAATCATGGAGCAGAGTCGTCAGCCAGAACCGGGTCAATCACGGAGCAGGGTCGTCAGCCAGAACCGGGTCAATCATGGAGCAGGGTCGTCAGCCAGAACCGGGTCAATCACGGAGCAGGAACAGTAGAGTAGTCAGACAAGCCGGATCGGTACACAGGATACTCAGGAACTCAGCAACGAGGCACAGGACCACCACGAAAGGGCAACTGACAAGTGCCCAAAACCCAGTATATAAAGGAACATCCTGGGTGGGCCAATCAGCTTCCTCCAATGCACAGGTAACACAGCAAAGATTGACAGGGAATCACGGGAACCGTGATAGTAACTCTCCAGTAACCATTATATCAATTTCTCACCCCCAATCACGTAGAATTAATAAAGCTAAATTCATCAAAACAAATCACTTCTGAAGAACTCCATATCAAATTGAACAAGCATCCATGTCCTCCGCTTTAAACGTGGTAAGTATCAAACCTGTCACCTATACACACACAATCCATTTAAGACCAATACCGTCCTAACCTAGGACAAGCACCCAGCCCCACACATACACCTTACCCCACGACAGGGGCCGAAAGGAATTTACAATAACACCTTACCCCACAGCAGGGGCTGAAGGTACTCATTCAATAACCTTACCCCAAGGCAGGGGCAGACGGTTCTCACTTCACCACCTTACCCCACGGCAGGGGCCAAAGCTTGTCATATCATATACCTTACCCCAAGGCAGGGGCCAAAGGTACTAACTTCACACACCTTACCCCACAGCAGGGGCCGAAGGTTCTCAATACATACTCCTTACCCCACCGCCGGGTCCAAAGGATCTCATAATACGCCTTAGCACACGGCAGGGGCCAAAGGCCATCATGCACTCGCTTTTATCTGACAGTCACCAAGAACATACATCTATTACAACTAACTCACTGTGCCCTTCCATCTCTCCCCGACTTATATCACCTATCTAAGATCATGGAAATCCAAGAACTAGGATTACCGTCAGTTACAGAACCATACATGGCAGTCATTGTCCAAAAAAGACCCAGAAGCCCAACCATGAGGGAATGGACAGTGGCAAAATTAACTGCAGAACTGAATCACCAACACATTCCCTTCCCTGGTAAAGCGGAATTATTCCTCCTCCTGTTTCCCCACACCACAGTGATCTCTCCATCCTCCATTAGCATACCATCAACACCTACACCAGCAAACCAATCTCAAACTCTAGACACACAACCACTCACACTCGCTCACCTCACCAACATCACAACACTCCACAGTCACAGACGTCCAGTCCAGAGTGGTCAGCCGACAAAACGCATCTCTTCCTCATCATTAATCACCATCTATAACCACTTCCCCTCAACCAGGTATGTCCTTCATCCCACCTTTAGTCCTTGTGTTAGTTCTCTTGTGCATGAGTTAGTGATGCCATCACACTCTCTTAGCCAAGGAACAGCTGAGCATCCAATTGTCCAATTACTTTTGGTATGAGTTACAGTTGTAATCAAAATTATTCAACCCCCCTTGCAAATCAGGTTTATTGTCAAAATGTACAGACTTTCAGCTGTTTGCAATGAAGAAATCAAACAAAAGCAATTGGAATAGCTCAACACAACGAATGCTTCAAGTGGTTTCCCCAAATTCAACTGAAAATGAAACTTATAATGACTTCTCCAGTCTCAAAATTATTCAACCCCATCATGGCATCTTTAGTACTTAGTAGAGCACCCTTTTGCTGTTATGACCTGCTGCAAACGAGATGTATAGCCAGAAACCAGCTTCTGGCAGCGTTCATGAGGAATCTTAGCCCATTCCAATGGCCTCCAATTCTTGGATTTGCATGCTGCCGGGGTCGGTGTATTACAGCTTACCTTGGGTTCAGTGTCATCTGCAGGCGCAAGGCTTCAAGCATTCAGCAGGCCTCTGTTTTGTGTGTGTTTGCTTCCTGTGGTCTCCTACTTCCTCCCTCTAGCTGCTTCTACCTACTTCCTGAGGAGGGACTTAGAGGGCAGACTGAGTCCTGACTCAGGCACCCTTACATTGTTGTACAATACAGTTCTGTTTCCCTTGGACTCTGTGTATGACATGGCTTGTCTAACAGTCCAATCTAGTGTTGACCTGTGGCTCTGTCTGACTACCTGAACTATGTATGATCTGGCCTGTCTCTCCATCCATTCTGGTGTTGACCTGTGGCTCTTTCTGACCATTCTCCTTGTGCATTCTGATTTGGCTTAGACAACCTTTCTGGTGCAAACCTGTGGCTCTGGCTGACTACCCGTTCCGTGTATGACCTGGCTTGTCTGGCCACCCACTCTGGTGTTGACCTGGGGCTCTGTCCACTGCACTTCCAGCATACCAACACTTCAGTGGATATCCTATCTGATGCAAACCTGTGGCTCTGACTGACTACCCGCTCCTTGTATAACTTGGCTTGTCTGACTATCATTTCTGGTGCTGACTAGTGGGCTTTGTCTGTTTCCTCCGTGTGTTGTTCTTGTTCCACAGACATCCATCCTAGTGCGGACCTGGGGCTCTATCAGACTCCTAGACTGACTGCAGGCTGAGTCAGTGCTAGTCCTTTGGGCATTCTGAATTACCTCGAGGCTCCAGTGGGCTGAGGTCTAGTCTCGGACAGTGTGGTGGATCTATTGGCGGATTGCTATTTCTGATACAGTGCTTTCCTCTTTGATCACCCTCTGTGTGTTATCTGTTTACGTGCAGTACTGGTATTATTCTAATAAATGATTGTTTTACTTAACCGTACTGACTTCTGGTTTATTCCTGGGAACCGTGACAGTACGCAAGGGCCATGAATACGGATGGTAATAGTAATTCAGCTTTTCAAAGTATCCTGGATAGGATGGAGACACAAGATCAACGTATTGATCAGTTGTCTTTTGCCTTACAGACCTTGTTGCAGCGCACTGCGCATCTCAAACGAATAAACCCACAAACGGTGGCCTCCCTCCCTTCACCCTCGGAACTGGTGGCTCCTACCTTTCCTGATGCAGGCACGATCAAGAGGTTTTCTGGTTCCGATCAGCCCCCACAACGATATGGGGGAGACCCAGAATCATGTTGTGAGTTCCTCAACCAAATTGGCATATATTTGGAGATTGTACCACATGCCTTTCCAACTGAGTACAGTAAGGTCGGCTTCCTTATCTCTCTCCTCACTGGCAAGGCATTGGCATGGGCCAATCCTTTATGGGAGACTGATAAACCAATTGTGCATAATTTCACTGAGTTTAAGACGTTCAAAAGTGTGTTTGACATACCAGGCCACGTGGTCTTGGCTTTGAAAGAACCTATTAACCATTCGCCACGGCGCTCGTACTGTGGCAGACTACGCCATTGAGTTTTGCACTCAGGCAGCCAAGGTAGGCTGGAATAACGAGTTCCTGGTAGCCGCCTTCTTCCAGGGGCTTAACGATTCCATGAAGGATGAGATCGCGGCCCATGATTTTCCTAACGTACTGGTTGAGTTAACTTCATGCTCTATCCTTATAGATACTAGACTCAGAGAACGACCCTTATTTAAGGAGCGCCTGCAGAGGGCTCCGGACAGGCTTTCTCCTCATAATACTGACCCACCCTATCCTCCCTCACCTCCCATGCCTCCTGGACTTGTCTCTGAGGGGGGAGAACCTATGCATATGGGTGCTACCCAACTTTCAAAGGAGGAGAGGGCCTTCAGAAGGAGGGAAGGACAATGTCTATACTGTGGCAAACCAGGACATATGCTGAGGTCCTGCCCAGTACACCCAGGAGAATTCTCGCACCCAAGATCCTGTCAGGGACAGATCTTAGGCGCATATCGCAGTCCCCAGAAAATTTTTCTGATAAGCCCATGTTGAGGGGGTGCATCTCTTTGGGGGACAAGTCGGTCTCTGTCCCAGCAATACTCTATACGGGTGCTGCGGGTTGCTTTATCGATGCAGTCCCGCTCTTCTCCACTGGCCATGGAGGCTATTGATGGTAGACCCCTGCTACCATCTCACATTACGCAGGAGACGACTCTGTTAACCCTGAAGGTGGGAGCCCTACACACCAAAACCCTGAAGTTTCAGGTAATTAACTCCCCACATTACGCCATCGTGCTGGGGTTTCCGTGGTTACAGAGGCACAACCCTTGGATGGATTGGCATACATGCAACATTTTGGCCTGGTCTCCACAGTGTGATGAATCATGTCTCTCCTGTCCTGTGAGACTGACTAATGCTACCTCTCCAGCATTACCTGAGGAATACTTACCATTTAAGGAGGTGTTCAGTGAAAGTCAGGCCGGGGCCTCGCCAACACACAGGCCATATGATTGTGCTCTGGAGCTTGTGCCTGGCATATCGCCTCCTAGGGGCCGTGTCTATCCCTTGTTGGTAGAGGAAAACAGAGTCATGGAGGAGTATGTTTCTGATGCGCTGGCCAGAGGCATCATCTGTAAGTCCTCATCTCCGGCAGGGGCCGGATTTTTTATTTTTTGTTTAAAAAAGAGGCGTGCTACGTCCATGTATTGATTTCCTCTGACTTAACAAAATATTGGTTAAAAACGCATACCCGATTCCCCTAACTACCGAACTCTCTGACAGTGTCAAAGGATCTAAGTATTTTACAAAACTCTACCTAAGAGCTGCCTATAATTTGGTATGGATAAAGCAGGGTCACGAGTGGACGACAGCTTTTAATACACGTAATGGGCATTATGAATATTTGGTGATGCCATTTGGCCTCTGCAATGCCCCAGCTGTCTTTCAAGAGTTCATAAATGACGTGGTAAGAGAACTCCTACAGAGTTGTGTGGTTGTGTACTTGGATGACATCCTGATTGATTCCCCCTCCTGGGAGACCCATTAGTCAGATGTATCCAAGGTCTTGATCCTATTAAGCAAAAACAACCTGTATTGTAAACTCAAAGTGTGAGTTCCACAAACCACAAGTTACATTTCTGGGGTATGTTATCTCTGCATCTGGGTTCACTATGGATCCCCAATAATTGTCCGCAGTAGTGGAGTGGCCTCGTCCTATGGGACTCAAAGCGATCCAGAGATTTCTGGGGTTCGCAAATTATTACCAGAAATTTATTAAAGATTTCTCCACTACTGTTAAACCTCTGACGGACATGACCTGTAAAGGTGCCAAGACCACTGAGTGGTCCCAGACGGCCATAATGGCATTCGAAAGACTGAAGGCAGCATTTGCTTCAGCCCTGCTTCTGGTACACCCGAATCCCTCCCTGCTCTTTACCCTGGAGGTGGACTCTTCCGAAATTGGAGTGGGCACTCTTTTGTCTCAACTCTCAGCTCCTGGTAAAGCTTTACACCCATGTGGCTATTTCTCAAAAAAGCTGTCCAAAGCTGAGATGGTGTGCCAAATCTGGGACAAAGAATTGTTGGCTAACAACTCACTGACTATTCCACACTACCTGAGCAGTATGATCATTCCATGTGTACATACTAGCTATAACCTCCGCTCCACTGCTAACAACTCACTGACTATTCCACACTACCTGAGCAGTATGATCACTCCAGATCTCCATACTAACTATAACCTCCACTAATAACAACTCACTGACTATTCCACATTACCTGAGCAGTATGATCACTCCAGATCTCCATACTAACTATAACCTCCACTAATAACAACTCACTGACTATTCCACACTACCTGAGCAGTATGATCACTCCAGATCTCTATACCAACTATAACCTCCACTACTAACAACTCACTGACTATTCCACACTACCTGAGCAGTATGATCACTCCAGGTCTCCATACTAACTATAACCTCCACTACTAATAACTCACTGACTATTCCACACTACCCGAGCAGTATGATCACTCCAGATCTCCATACTAACTATAACCTCCACTACTAACAACTCACTGACTATTCCACACTACCTGAGCAGTATGATCACTCCAGATCTCCATACTAACTATAACCTCCACTGCTAACAACTCACTGACTATTCCACACTACCTGAGCAGTATGATCACTCCAGATCTCCATACTAACTATAACATCCACTACTAACAACTCACTGACTATTCCACACTACCTGAGCAGTATGATCACTCCAGATCTCCATACTAACTATAACCTCCACTGCTAACAACTCACTGACTATTCCACACTACCTGAGCAGTATGATCACTCCAGATCTCCATACTAACTATAACCTCCACTGCTAACAACTCACTGACTATTCCACACTACCTGAGCAGTATGATCACTCCAGATCTCCATACTAACTATAACTTCCACTACTAACAACTCACTGACTATTCCACACTACCTGAGCAGTATGATCACTCCAGATCTACATACTAACTATAACTTCTGCTACTAACAACTCACTGACTATTCCACACTACCTGAGCAGTATGATCACTCCAGATCTCCATACTAACTATAACCTCTGCTACTAACAACTCACTGACTATTCCACACTACCTGAGCAGTATGATCACTCCAGATCTCTATACTAACTATAACCTCCACTACTAACAACTCACTGACTATTCCACACTACCTGAACAGTATGATCACTCCAGATCTCCATACTAACTATAACCTCCACTACTAACAACTCACTGACTATTCCACACTACCTGAGCAGTATGATCACTCCAGATCTCCATACTAACTATAACCTCCACTACTAACAACTCACTGACTATTCCACACTACCTGAGCAGTATGATCACTCCAGATCTCCATACTAACTATAACCTCAACTACTAACAACTCACTGACTATTCCACACTACCTGAGCAGTATGATCACTCCAGATCTCCATACTAACTATAACCTTCACTACTAACAACTCACTGACTATTCCACACTACCTGAGCAGTATGATCACTCCAGATCTCCATACTAACTATAACCTCCACTGCTAACAACTCACTGACTATTCCACACTACCTGAGCAGTATGATCACTCCAGATCTCCATACTAACTATAACCTCCACTACTAACAACTCACTGACTATTCCACACTACCTGAGCAGTATGATCACTCCAGCTCTCCATACTAACTATAACCTCCACTGCTAACAACTCACTGACTATTCCACACTACCTGAGCAGTATGATCACTCCAGATATCCATACTAACTATAACCTCCACTACTAACAACTCACTGACTATTCCACACTACCTGAGCAGTATGATCACTCCAGCTCTCCATACTAACTATAACATCCACTACTAACAACTCACTGACTATTCCACACTACCTGAGCAGTATGATCACTTCAGCTCTCCATACTAACTATAACCTCCACTACTAACAACTCACTGACTATTCCACACTACCTGAGCAGTATGATCACTCCAGCTCTCCATTCTAACTATAACCTCCAGTACTAACAACTCACTGACTATTCCACACTACCTGAGCAGTATGATCACTCCAGATCTCCATACTAACTATAACCTCCACTACTAACAACTCACTGACTATTCCACACTACCTGAGCAGTATGATCACTCCAGATCTCCATACTAACTTTAACCTCCACTACACTACTAACAACTCACTGACTATTCCACACTACCTGAACAGTATGATCACTCCAGATCTCCATACTAACTATAACCTCCACTACTAACAACTCACTGACTATTCCACACTACCTGAACAGTATGATCACTCCAGATTTCCATACTAACTATAACCTCCACTACACTACTAACAACTCACTGACTATTCCACACTACCTGAGCAGTATGATCACTCCAGATCTCCATACTAACTATAACCTCCACTACTAACAACTTACTGACTATTCCACACTACCTGAGCAGTATGATCACTCCAGATCTCCATACTAACTATAACCTCCACTAATAACAACTCACTGACTATTCCACACTACCTGAGCAGTATGATCACTGCAGATCTCCATACTAACTATAACCTCCACTACTAACAACTCACTGACTATTCCACACTACCTGAGCAGTATGATCACTGCAGATCTCCATACTAACTATAACCTCCACTACTAACAACTCACTGACTATTCCACCCTATCTGAGCAGTATGATCACTGCAGATCTCCATACTAACTATAACCTCTGCATCTGTCTTTGTTTTGTTTGGCAATGATATAGTGAATCTTGGTGAAGTACAGAATTCTCTCAGTCAGTTTCATAAGTGTGGAGGACCAGAGGTCTGTCCATAGAGAAACTTTAAGAGCTAGCATAAGAATGCCATCCAGTAACTGAATACATATTTACTAGTTTGTGCTGTGAAGTCGTAGATGCTCAGACTGAAAGAAGTGTCTGCAGCATAGAGTAGGATATGCAAGCAGTTGTAAATGTAATGTAGTGTGTCTTGCCAAAAACATGAATTATAAGGGTTGGAGTTGAAGTAATGTCTCACCTACTGTAGGACACAGATCTGTTGTGGAGATACCTAAAAGTTTGTCTAGATAGAGGGGGAGGTTGGATCTGTGTAATAAGTGGTATGACAGCTTATAGAAATAAGGTTCTGGGAGCTTGAAACTTCTCTTGGAAAACAGGCCAATATGCTATCAATAATTACAGAGGGAATATCATTTACACAGGCCTTAAAAGAGGTTTGTATAATCTATTGGAGTCAGCAGATCTTTATGTAGGGTAGCCAAATTAAAACAGAGTCTGAGTGTTTTTAAGGAAGCTGTAGAATAACTGTGACTGTAGTACTAGGGAGAGGGAGTGGACATAATGTTCAGCTTGAAGATGTGGAAACAAATACCTAGAGGGAATTTATCTAGAATTTAAGTGAAAGAGAAGACAGGTTTTTGTCTGGAGGTCAATCATATGTCCAACACAGGTAAGCCCTCCGGAATTCCAGTAGTTAAATCTAACATAAACAAGCCGAACGATGCGAGAGGCTCTGAGCACGAACAAAAGGTAAAGGGTAATCCAGACGTGGACCCCTTGCTCTCAGTGCCTAGGGAATCCAGCTGCACCTCACTGACGAGGCCCAAACAAGGCTGAAACGTACGTCTGGAGTTAGCTGCAGAGGGGACTTGCCCATCATTTTGGAACTGGACCACCCTTATGGGTGGGGTTAGTCTAATATAAATGTGGACTTTTCTCCTCTGTAATGACACTAGAGAGCTACAATGTGACGCTCTTGAGCGGTGACCAGCCGGAGAACAGGCCATTGTGCTTTAGTTAGTGCTTGGAGCCTCTCACATTCTTTTGGCTTGTTAAATCTAACATAGTAGCACAACATCGTAACATTGTAAATTAGGTTGAAAAAAAAAGACACAAGCCCATCAAGTTCAACCTTTGCCCCAGGCCATAACCCAGAAAAATAAGAATTATATAAGCCTTCCTGCCCCTTTTACCTAGTGTAAGACACCACCCCTTCAGATGTGGAATCTGGTCTCTTGACCGGACAGCTCTCAGCAAGGGACAAACTTCTTACTGTGATCATAAGGAAAACCCTGCCCCCCTTGACAGGTTTTTCCCTTATCTTAATTTGTAGATTTTCCTAACTTTGTGAAGAAAAGTCAGAATTTTATTAAAGACACGGAAACCCATAATATGCTTAAATTCTTCTTTACTCATCCTCAGCAGCAAAGTCAAATCACGTTTTTTATCAAAAGTAAAAATGTTTAAATACATACAAACATGCTAGTGACTGCCTTGACCCCAACCAGGATACATAGACCCTTATAAACTGTGTTCTATTCTCTGAAGATATCCTCTTTTCTTTGATGTCCGAAGATGATAATAAATTCAACCTTTCAGGACAATAAACATGGAACTCTTGTCACAAGAAGGGTAAACGTAGAGGAAGTTCCCTAACATGATAGCTAATCGCTCAAACTGTGGAGATAAAAGAACAAAAGTAACGTGTTAGGGTGGGGAAAGGGAGGGCTAATACTCGCCTCTGTGTCTTTAATAAAATCCTGACTTTCCTTCACAGTTAGGACAATCTACTAATTTTATTGCAAGACCGGATGCTCATATTATTCTAGATTTAAGCATATCAACAACAGTACAAGAAACATGTTCAATAGGCTTAAAATAAAAGGTTTTAAAAGTGGGTCCTCTGGACTAATCAGCTGCCCTGAGAATATCTTCTAACCTGCCCCCCGCTACCAAAACTTTGGAAGCCATGGCTCCTCTGGAGGAAGGAGCGACAAAATTGGAAACCTCAATACCCGCTGATTGCAGAATCCAACGAATCCAGCGAGCCAAACTGGAAGGAGAGGAAGGTGAGGTTCCTAAACAAAATCAGTTATTGAGAATGGTTAGAAAGTCTAAAATTAGAAATCGCTAGTTCATAAGCTTTAAGACATTGAGCCAAATAGAGTTTTGGATTATGAGGAAAAGACGGATACAAAATCTGTCTAGAAGCAGATTTAGTTCTTCTAGAGACAAAAAAATAAAACTCTTCCTGGAACAAAAGACCGACTATTAACGTCTAAAGGACGAACGTCCGAAACATGTCTAAAATCAAGCAGAGAAGCATGGTTAGTTTAGCTGAAAGTTGTTTTAACGACAAACTGTCATTAGAAGGACAAGAATCTAGGAATAGCGGAAGTGACATCCCAATGTGAAGAATACTTACAACATGGAGGTCTAGCTAATCTGATGCTTTTCATTAATCTGCATATTAAAGGATAGGATGTCCATCTGAATGTTGATGAGATGCTGATATAGCGGACCTGTAACAATTAATTGTTCTCTAAGCTTTTTCTTCCTGATAAATTGATGATAAGAAATTGATGACATTAGTTAAATCAGAAGATATGGGATCTAGACCTCGAGCACCAGCGAGACCACATTGCCCAGCAGGATGCATAACAAGATCTGGTGCCTGGGGCCCATGCTTCTTCCATGAGAGACAAAGCTGTTCCCGAAATAGCGTTGGTAAATCTGAAATTCCAGATATTAGCCAAACCATGAGATGTGGTTGACGTGATATCAACAGACCGTGAGGATTCCCCAAGGGATCTGTCAATAAAAGAGGAAATTGCAGAAGATATCAGGGGCAATCTATAGCTCCAAAAGAGACATGAACCAAGGTTGAGTCGGCCAAAAGGGAGTTTCCAGAACTACAGTGGCCTGCTGCTATCGAATCTGAAGGATGACTGTGTAGATCATGGCAAAAGGAGAAAAGGCATAATTCCTTCTGGTTGCCCACAATTGAAGGAATGCATCCGAAGCTAAGGCTTCTGGATCTGGTCTCCAGCTGTAGAACTTGGGTCACTGTTTGTTCAGTCGAGATGCACAGGTCTACCAAATGAGGACCCCACAACCGACTCAACTGACTGAAAATTGAGATGTGTAATTTCCAATCTCTGTAATCTTTGAGGTGTCTTAATTGCCAATCCGTTATGGAATTTTCTAGACCTGGGAGATATTCCGCTTGTACCAAAATGTTCCTTTCCATGCAAAATTCTCAGCTTCGGATGATGCCATATCTGTTAATTTGGGATCAATTTTGAATAGTATTGATCTGTGTCTCTCCATGGAAATGGCGGTATTAGCATTTCCAACTAGTCATATAGCCCTTTGTATCCAGTCTTTCAAAATTTGAATATCGGTGGGGATATTATTAGATATAGCATGTTCTGTCAAGTAAAAAAATTTTAGCTAGACATATTTTTATTTTTTAATGATCCGTAAATCCCTTTCCTATGGTCTTTACCAGATTTTGACAAGTATTGAACCATGGGAGGATCTAATTCTGGCGTTTGACATGGATTTTTATAGAGGGTCTTGGGCATTCCACCAGTAATTTGTTCTAGGCCGTTTTGTCCAAGGGCCGTCTTATCCAATACTTGATGTATTTTGCAACATGATCAATGAGTACCCATTCACTTGACCTAGGGTGTTTTGTATTATTAGGATCAAATAACGAAAAACCCTGATCATCAACAATAACCTTATCTGTATCCTCATGAGTAACAGTCTGTGGAGTATTCCTTTGAATTTCAGAATGGTTGGTATAACAGGTAATGTTATCATTGTAATTGTTATTATTGTTGTCTTCAGAGGATGTAGAGGTGTCATAAATATCTTTGAGCTTGTCCTCCTCAGAGGATGATAGGCAAAAAGAGTCAGGTTTTTGCCTTTTGCCCAGTCTTTCCTTTGTTCCTTACAATTACAGGGTCTTTCTCGTGGAGGTAATCCACATCCATCATATGGTCCAGAGACAAGTTTAATATGAGACCTATCATCGGCTCCAGTCATTATTGTCTTACCTCTACTATCTCTATCCACAGAACTGGAATGTTTTCCTTTAAAAGCACTTTTCTTGTGTACAACTTCCCTTTGTGGGAGTGATTCAGACTTATGTTCTGAAATTCTCTCTACATTCAGAATGGGTCTTGTTATCTGTAACTGAAATTACTTCAGATAAAAATTTTACTAGATTGTCTGACATTTTAGTCATACATGAGGAAATTGCATGGCAAACAGTCTTGGAAGGGTATCCCAGGCATGGGCCCTTGCTTCTGTGTGCCTAGAGCGGAACAGCTGCATCCCACTGACAAGGTCCACATAGACCGAAACGTACGTCTGGGGTTGTGCTGTTTCTCTCGTGAGGAGAGGATTTGCCTGACATTTCGGAGCTGGACTGTCTGTGGGCAGGACCAGACTGATATGAATATGGAGATTTCCTCTCTGCAATGGCACATGGGAGTGAAAAATGTGAGTTGAGCAGCACCTGCGAGGCCACACATGCCTTGAGCAAACTACTTCATTTTGCTCTTTCTCGGTGTGCGCTCGTCACATTCTTTTGGTTTGTTTTCAAACAGTCTTGTTGCCTGAGGCGTCCATAAGGGCCTGAATTTTTAGTAATGGGAGTGGAATGAGCTACATGGTATTCAGGACTCTCAGGATCACTATCCTGAGCTAAAAAATGATGTGGGATCTTATTTAATTTTAGAGGTGTAGTAGGGGAGGGTAAGGGTCTGGAACGAGACATAATAAATGTATTTCTCACCAAATGAAGTAAAAAGAAATCAGAGGCCACAAAAACACATATATCAGCAAACAAATCTCCAACCAACTAAGATGGAGATTGTATGCACACGCTCCAATGAAGATTGGGCAAATTCTTCCCAGAAGAAAAATGGCCACCGCAAAAAATGAAAGATAACTCAAACTGACAATAATGAAAAATAAATTTAACACCGTGATAGAAAAGATGTATATAGATGTATAAAAGAGCAAATAAAAGAATAACTATTCAGAAAAGATACAGACCTCACTGTATAGGATCGTGGTGACTTTAGGGCAAAACTCTGCCCAAAAAGAAAATGGCCGTCATTACAGTCGAAGAAAGGCACTAAGACTGAGGAGAAAAATAATCCAAAATAGCACTGCTATTAATGCAGATGCTGTATTAGGTAACAGAGAGCATTAATATGCTTAAAAGTATAAGAAAATACAAACAGACCTCACTGCGGGAGATCATGGCGACGTGAGGGAAGGACTGGCCTAAAATGCGTGGTGCGGTCCAAAGAAGGAAAGGCTGGTATCAATAGAAAAGGTCAGTCAAAGACAAGAATTCAGTAAATAAGCTAGAAACAAAACTGGGATGAACCCAGACGCGTAAAAACGAGCCCTGAAGGATCCAAAAGGCAAAGAAATGAAAGAAAAACAAGTAGAAACTTCAGAGAGCAACATACAAGGAT
The DNA here is from genome assembly GCA_037306005.1 of Rhinophrynus dorsalis. Lineage (NCBI taxonomy): Eukaryota > Metazoa > Chordata > Amphibia > Anura > Rhinophrynidae > Rhinophrynus > Rhinophrynus dorsalis. Next base: position 30,091 of record JBBDGT010000406.1, on the reverse strand, counting down.
ATTAATAAAGTGAAAATACACAAACAAATCACATTCACAAAGAAAATAAAAAACACAAATAAAAAATCAAAAGTACAAACATATAGAAGTAGAAAATTAATATGAGATTTATTACATACTTATCTGTGAGGGAGCAGCAAAGAAAGAGGAGGTCTTCAGAGAATAAAACACAGTTTATAAGGGTCTCTGCATCCTGATTGGTGGTTTGGGTGAAATGAGTTACTAGCATGTTTGTATGTGTTTAAATATTTTTACTGTTAAAACAAACTTTATTTGACTTTGCTGCTGAGGGTGAGTAAAGAAGAGTTTAAGCATAATATGAGCCTCCGGTCTTGTAATAAAATTGGAGCTGCTTTTATTCAGAAACATGACTATCTCCTTAAATGTATCCATTATGTCTGCCATTACCACATTTTTGGGCAAAGAATTCAACAACTTAGCAGACCTTACTGTAAAAAACAAAAAACAAACCCTTCCTCTGCTGATGCCGAAACCTCCTTTCCTCTAGTCTTAAGGTGTGCCCCCTGATTATTCAATCAGGTCTTATAATGAAAAGCTCACCAGAGACATCCTTGTATTCACCTCTCATATAGTTTTGGGATTTGCCTGGAGCCGGACTGGCTGTGGGCAGGACCAGTGTGATAGGAATATGGAGATTTCCTCTCTGCATCAGCACCATTGAGAGGCTACCATGAGTAGAACACGACTCTTTACCTTGTTCATGCTTCATGGGTGCTCTGCACAATTCTCTGTCTCCCTAAGTATAAGGGCATCCCAGGCATGGGCCCTTGCTTCCCTGTGCCTAGAGGGATTCATTTGCACTAGTGATGATCGAACACCCCGATGCTCGGGTGTTCGGGTGCTCTGGCCGAGCGCCCCCGGAGGCTCGAGTGCTCGGCCGAGCACCCGAGCCCCATTGAAGTCAATGGGAGGACTCGAGCATTACACCAGGCACCCCCTGCTCTGATGAGGGGAGGGTGCCTGGTTCATAGGAAAAGGTCAGAAAATGATGGAAACACCACAGAAATGGTTCAGGGACAGCATAGGGAGGATGTCTGGATGCATCTTGGACTCCAACGTCGCTGCTGGGAACGATGTTTCGCCCGTAGTACGCCATTTTTACAGACTGACCGTAAAACACACAAAAAGGAAGATAAAAACGATTTTAGGCGAAAAATTGTTACCAAACAGTATTTGCTGTATATTTACTTGTATATCATCTGCAAATTCTGCAAAAAATTTCATCGATTTTTCTGAACTGGGGCAATGATTAAGAGGGAAACGTGCGCAGCGTAAAGCAGGTGTTCAACGTGGTTATGGCCCGGGTAAGGTACAGCATTCAGGAACGGAGGCCGCAGCTACCACAGGTTTTACAACATGTCCGTTTGCCCTTGTTAAGTCCAAAATTTATAGTCGGAACAGTGGGGTCTGATCCATTGAGTAAAAGTGACGAAGTGACTTAGTGGATGAAGCCAAGAACTACCTTCTGCTCTGTCGAACACCCCAGCCCTATTTAATTCAATGGGAGGACCTGAGGCACTCCGATACAACCTGTATATCACAAAATGGAGGGCCTCATTCACATTGTGGTACAATAGTTCAGGTAGTGGTCCAACACTCATAAAGCCTATGCACTAAGTGAAAGGGCTGCCAAAAATTAGACTGAAATGTCACTCCAATACACCCTTTATTACACATAAAGGAGGGCATCATACACACCCTTGAAAAATTAGGATTAATGGCCTGCTGGTGACCCTCTAAAACATTAGGGGTGAGGGCATGCCGCTAAGCTGACCATCTAAAACATTAGGAATGAGGGTCTGCTGCTGAGCCGACCATCTAAAACATTATGGGTGAGGGTCTGCTGCAGAGCTGTCCATCCTAAACATTATATGCGAAGGCCCTCTAGTGAGCTGACGCTATAAAACATTATATGAGAGGGCCCGCTAGAGAGCTGACCCAATAAAACATTATATGAGAAGGCCCGCTGGTGAGCTGACCTATACAAAAATTGTCAAACAGGGCCCGCTGGTGAGCTGGCCCTATATAAAAATTATATCACAGGGCCCGCTGGTGAGCTGGCCCTATATAAAAATTATATCACAGGGCATATGGAAGAGGAGGAGGATGAGAAGATTAAGAGTCAACCATATACCCGTTTTTTGGGTGGAAGGGGTGAATGGGAATACAGAGTATTCCCATCATTGTAAATAACATATCTAAAGTGACTTTATGTTCACCCGGGGCTTTCCTCCAGTGGAGTGGAGAAGTCAGGGGAAATCCAGGCCTTGTTCATTTTTATAAGTGTCAACCTATCAGCATTTTCGGTGGAAAGGCGGATACGCTTATCTGTTATGATGCCACCAGCAGCACTAAATACCCGCTCAGACAGAATGCTGGCGGCAGGGCAGGCCAGCACCTCCAAGGCGTAGAGTGCCAGTTCATACCACGTGTCCAGCTTGGACACCCAGTAGTTGTAAGGCACAGAGGGATCAGTGAGGACGCTGACACGGTCTGCTACGTACTCCTTCACCATCTTCCAAAACTTTTCCCTCCTTGTGACACTAGGCCGCGCATCAGGGTGAGGGTGCTGGCGGGGTGTCATGAAGGTGTCCCACGCCTTGGAGAGTGTTGCCCTGCCTTTGTCGGAACTGCTGTGTGCTCCCCTTTTCTCCCCTTCTCGGTTGGCCAAGGTAGCACGTACTCTGCCGCCAGCGTTGTCAGATGGAAAATTTTGGAGCAATTTTTCGACAAGAACCTTCTGGTATTGCACCATTTTGCTTGTCCTCTCCACCGGAGGAATGAGAGATGAGATATTCTTTTTGTAGCGGGGGTCCAGAAGGGTGAACACCCAGTAATCCGTGTTGTCTAAAATGCGTATAACGCGTGGGTCACGGGAAAGGCAGCCTAACATAAAGTCAGCCATGTGTGCCAGAGTACCAACAGGCAAGATTTCGCTGTCCTCACCAGGAGGATGACTCTCAATCTCCTCATCCTCTTCCTCCTCTTCTGCCCACCCACGCTGAAGAGATGGAAATAAAGTTCCATGGCTACCCTCTGTAGCGGAGGCAACCGTGTCTTCCTCCTCCTCCTCCGCCTCCTCCAATTGTCGCTGAGAAGACGAAGTGAGGGTGCTTTGGCTATCACCTTGTGTAAGCTCTTCCTCCCCCATTTCCACCTCTTCCACATGCAAAGTGTCGGTTTTAATTGTGAGCAGCGAGTGTTTCAGTAGACACAGAAGTGGGATGGTTACACTGATAATAGCATTATCGCCGCTCACCATCTGTGTCGATTCCTCAAAATTGCGTAAAACCTCACAGAGGTCTGACATCCATTCCCACTCCTCACTTCTGATTAGAGGAAGTTGAACGGAGAGGCGACGACCGTGTAACAGCTGGTACTCCACTACTGCCCTCTGCTGCTCACAAAGCCGGGCCAACATGTGGAAGGTGGAGTTCCAGCGCGTGCTCACGTCACACAGCAGCCGGTGAGCTGGCAATTGTAAGCGCTGCTGCAGCGTCAACAGGCCGGCTGAAGCTGTAGATGACTTACGGAAATGTGCACACACGCGGCGCACCTTCGTCAAGAGATCATGCAAATTGGGGTAGGTTTTTAGAAATCGCTGAACCACTAAATTAAATACATGCGCTAGGCATGGTACGTGTGTGAGCTTGCCGAGCTCCAAAGCCGCCACCAAGTTACGCCCATTATCACACACAACCATGCCTGGTTGCAGGTTGAGTGGCGAGAGCCACTGCTCGGTCTGGTGACTAATCCCCTGCAACAGCTCTGAGGCCGTGTGTTGTTTGTCCCCAAGGCAGATCAGCTTCAGCACGGCCTGTTGATGCTTCCCCACTGCAGTGCTACACTGCTTCCAGCTACCGGCTGATGGGTGAGTGGCGCTGCGCACAGAGAATTCGGAGGTGGAAACGGAGGAGGAGGAGACAATAACTTAGGTGCTGGCGGAAACCCTGATGGAGGTAGGGCCCGCAATCCTCGGCGTGGGTAGCACCTGTGCCATCCCAGGGTCCAAGTCGCTCCCAGCCTCCACGACATTCACCCAGTGTGCCGTCAGGGAAATGTAGCGTCCCTGGCCACAAGCACTTGTCCATGTGTCAGTCGTTAAGTGGACCTTCCCAGTAACTGCGTTGGTCAGGGCACGGGTGATGTTAAGGGACACATGGTGGTGTAAGGCGGGGACGGCACACCGGGAAAAGTAGTGGCGGCTGGGGACTGCGTACCGAGGGACAGCTGCTGCCATCAGGCTGCGGAAGGACTCAGTGTCCACAAGCCTAAATGGCAGCATTTCGATGGCCAGTAATTTGGAAAGGTGTGAGGTTAGTGCTATGGCCTGTGGGTGGGTGGCTGGGTATTTTCGCTTGCGCTCAAATGCCTGGGGTAACGACATTTGGACGCTGCGCTGGGACAGGGAAGTGGATGTGGTCGCTGATGGTGCTTCAGATGGTACAGGTGCAGGGCGGGAGGTATGCGGGCCTGCGCCTTCGACAGGCGATTGGCCGGCACCGAAAACAGGGGAAGAGGAGGCAGTGGTGTGGCCTGCAGACACAGATTGGCGATCCGGGCATTCCTCCCACTTATTACGGTGCTTGGATGCCATGTGTCGGATCATGCTGGTGGTGGTGAGGTTGCTAGTGTTCATGCCTCGGCTCATTCTGGTGTGGCACAGGTTGCAAACTACAATTCTTTTGTTGTCCGCACTTTCCTTAAAAAAACGCCATACCGCGGAACACCTAGCCCTTGGCAAGGGAGATTTACGCAAGGGGGTGCTCCGTGGAACATTTGCGGGCCGGTTTGGTGCGGTCCGCCTTCTTTCTTTAGCCACACCACTGCCTCTTCCAGCCTGTTGCGGTGCTGCAGATGGCTCACCCTCAGGACTGCTGTCATCGCTCGGCTTTCCACCTTCCCAGGTGGGGTCAGTGACCTCATCGTCCACCAAGTCCTCCTCCACTTCCTCACTCTGATCATCCTCCTCATTTCTTGATCCCACCACATCCTCAGTCATTGACAACTGTGTATCATCCTCCTCATCAAGGTCTTGAGACAGTAATTGTGGTTGATTTGATGGCAACTGTGTCTCATCATCATCATCCACTTCCTTTGACCTTAAATGCCGTTCCCCTCTGTCATCTTCTTGTGATTGGGTACCCTCTAGAGGTTGTGAATCAGGGCACAAGATCTCATGTTCCTCTGCAAGCGTGCTTGGAGAGAGGTTCAAATCAAGGATTGGTGATGAGCAGAGCTCCTCACTATATCCCAGTGTGGGATCACTTCTTTGGCCAGACCCTCTATGGTGGGAGGAAGGATGATCAGGGTGAGGATTATGTTGACCAGACTCTTGGCTAGTGAGAGTGGACTTGGTGGAAGACAGGGTGGTGCTTAACCGACTGGAAGCAGTATCAGCTGAAATCCAACCGACCACCTGTTCGCAGTGGTCTGACCTCGAGAGTGATGTCCTGCGACGCCCTGTAAACTGAGACATGAAGCTAGGTATGGTGGATGTCTTTCTTTCTTGTGCTCTGGCACCAGGCACAGTTTCTACGCGTCCTGACCCGCGCCCTGAACTATCAGGATCACGTCCACTTCCCCGTCCCTTTTTACCCGCCTTCTTCATATTAAACGGAATATATGCCGGTAATCTGCGGCTAGGCACACGAAACAGAATGTGACGCTAATCTGCGGCTAGGCACACTAAACAATATGTGACGCTAATCTGCGGCTAGGCACACTAAACAATATGTGACGTTAATCTGCGGCTAGGCACACTAAACAATATGTGACGCTAATCTGTGGCTAGGCACACGAAACAGAATGTGACGCTAATCTGCGGCTAGGCACACGAAACAGAATGTGACGCTAATCTGCGGCTAGGCACAGTGAACGGAATATGTGACGTTAATTTGTGAATTTGCACACTAAACAGAATGTGACAATAATCTATGGCTAGGCACACGTTTAAAATGGCCCTTTTTGTCGCTGCGTTGTAAAATAATTGGCCCTGTGCACCTAACAGAATATGTCAGCTTGTCACTGCACTGTGAAATATTTGTCCCTGTGCACCTAGTACAATGTCACCTTAGAACATGTCCCCCCCCACAAAAAAATGAAATTCTGCCACCCCCAAAAAAAATTAAATGCTGCCCCCACACACAACAGTCCTAAAAAGGACTTTTGGGTCTTGAAAGAGTTTCAACAATTTTATTCTCCCTACACTGACTTTCCCTGCCTAAGCGCATCTCTCCCTGGCTAAGAATGAGCCGAACTCACGCGTCGGGTGCTATACAGCACCCGATCACGGATTCTGGCCAGCCAATCAGTGTAATGCCAGCAGCCAACATGGCTGCTGGCATTACACTGATGTCAGAGCCTCCCCGCACGTTTATTGGCTGCGGAGCAGCCGCGAAACGTGCGGGGAGGAGACCCGAACATGGCGGGCGAGCACATGCGGTACTCGTACGAGTACCGCCATGTGCCGAGCAGAGCGATGCTCGAGCCGAACCGAGCTTCGGCCGAGCATGCTCGCTCATCACTAATTTGCACCACACTGATGAGGCCCTCATAGCACGAAATGTATGTCTGTTGAGCGTGTAGGATTTGCCTGATATTTTGGAGCTGGACTGTCTGAGGGCAAGGCCAGTCTAATATAAATAAGGAGATTTCCTCTCTGTGAAGGCACATGAAAGTGAAAAATGTGAGTTGTAGTACCATTGATAGGCTAACATGCCAAAAACAAGACACTTCACCTTGTTTGTGCTTGAATTGTGAGAAGCCTCCCAGGCATGGGCTGTTGTTTCCTTGTGCCTAGAGTCATTCAGCTGCACCACACAGGGCAAAATGTACATCTGTTGTTTTGCTGTGTCTCTTGTGCGGAGAGTATTTACCAGTCTGATATGAATATGGAGATTTCCTCTCTGCAGTGGTACATGGGAGTGATAAATGTGAGTTGGAGCACCACTGAGAGGCTACCATGACTAGAATAAGACATCTTACCTTGTTTGTGCTTGATGGGTGCTCCTCACAATTGTTTGTCTCCTTAAGTGTAAGGGCCTCCCAGGCATGGGCCTTTCTTCTGTGTTCCTAGAGGGATTCAGCTGCAGCACACACTGGGGAGGCCCTTATAGCATGAAATGTATGTTTGGGGTTTTTTTGCTCTCTCTCTTGTGTGTGTGTAGGATTTGCCTGACATTTTGGAGCTGTACTGTCTGTGGGCAGCGCCAGTCTGATATAAATATGAAGGTTTTTCTCTCCACAATGACAAATGAAAGTAAAAAATGTGAGTTGTAGCACCATTGAGAGGCTACCATGCCTAGAACACGACACTTTACCTTGTTTGTGCTTGATGGGTGTTCCTCACAATTGTTTGTCTCCCTAAGTATAAGGGCATCCCAGGCATGGGCCCTTGCTTCTGTGTGGCTATAGAGTTTTAGTTACACCACACAGAAGAAGTGCACATAGGCTGAAATGTCCGTTGGTGGTTTTGCTGTATCTCTTGTTTAAAGAGGATTTGCCTGAAGTTTTGGAGCTGGACTGTCTGTGGGCTGGACCAGTCTGATATGAATATGGAGATTTCCTCTCTGCAACAGCACCATTGAGAGGCTACCATGAGTAGAACAAAACACTTTACCTTGTTTGTGCTTGATGGGTGCTCTGCACAATTCTCTGTCTCCCTAAGTATAAGGGCATCCCAGGCATGGGCCCTTGCTTCTGTGTGACTATAGGGATTTAGTTGCACCATATTGATATGGCCATTATAGCCTGAAAAGTATATGTGTTGTTTTGCGGTTTCTCTTGAGTGTATAGGATTTACCATATTTTGGAGCTGGACTGTCTGTGGGCAGGACCAGTCTCATATGGATATGGAGATCTCCTCTCTGCAATGACACCAGAGTGAAAAATGTGAGTTGTAGTACCACAGAGAGGCCACCATGCCTAGAACAAGACACTTTACCTTGTTTGTGCTTGAATTGTGAGAAGCGTCCCAGGCATGGGCTGTTGTTTCCTTGTGCCTAGAGTCATTCAGCTGCCCACACAGGGCAAAATGTACATCTGTTGTTTTGCTGTGTCTCTTGTGCGAGTATTTACCGGTCTAATATGAATATGGAGATTTCCTCTCTGCAGTGGCACATGGGAGTGATAAATGTGACTTGTAGCACCACTGAGAGGCCACCATGACTAGAATAAGACATCTTACCTTGTTCGTGCTTGATGGGTGCTCCTCACAATTGTTTGTCTCCCTAAGTATAAGGGCATCCCATGCATGGGCCCTTGCTTCTATGTTCCTAGAGGGATTCAGCTGCAGCACACACTGGCGAGACCCTTATAGCATGAAATGTATGGTTGTTGTTTTGCTCTTTCTCTTGTGCGGAGAGGATTTGCCTGACATTTTGGAGCTGTACTGTCTGTGGGCAGGGCCAGTCTGATATAAAAATGAAGGTTTTTCTCTCTGCAATGACATATGAAAGTAAAAAATGTGACTTGTAGCACCATTGAGAGGCTACATGAATAGAATACAACACTTGAGCTTGATGTGTGCTCCTCACAATTGTTTGTCTCCCTAAGTATAAGGGCATCCCAGGTGTGGGCCCTTGCTTCTGTATGGCTAGATGGTTTTGGTTACACCACACTGCTGAGGTGCATATATGTTGAAATGTACATTTGTGGTTTTTGCTGTATCTCTTGTTTGAGGAGGATTTACCTGATGTTTTGGAGCCGGACTGTCTGTGGCCTGGACCAGTCTGATATGAATATGCAGATTTCCTCTCTGCATTGCCACATGGGAGTGAAAAATGTGAGTTGTAGCACCATGGAGAGGATACCATGACTAGAACAGGACACTTTACCTTATTCGTGCTTGATGTGTGTTACTTGCAATTGTTTTCCTCCCTAAGTATAAGGGCATCCCAGGCACGGGCCCTTACTTCTGTGTGCCTAAAGGGATTCAGTTACACCACACTGATGAGGCCCATATAGGCTGAAATGTATATCTGTGGTATTTGCTATGTTTCTCGTTCAGAGAAGGACAAGTCTGATATGAATATGGAGATTTTCTCTCTGCAGTGGCACATGGGAGTGAAAAACGTGAGCTGTAGCACTATTGAGAGGCCACCATGCCTAGAACAAGACACTTTTCTATGTGCTTGATGGGTGCTCCTCACAATTTGTCTCCCCGTGTTTGAGGGCATACCAGGAAATGGGCCTTTGCTTTTGTGTGCTTACAGGGGTTCAGTTACACCACACTGACAAGGCCCACATAGGTTGAAACGTACGTCTGTGGTTTTGCTCTGTTTGTTGCTCGGAGAAACTTTATGTGACATTTCGGAGTGGGGCTGTCTGTGGGCAGGACCAGTCTGAAAGGAATATGGGGGGAGTATTCTCTCTGCAGTGGCACATGGGAATGAAGAACATGAGTTGTACCATTACTAGAACAAGACACTTTACCTTGATGCTTGATGGATGCTTCTCACAATTGTTTGTCTCCCTAAGTATAAGCATCCCAGGCATGGACCATTACTGTGTCACATGAGGGATTCAGCTGCACCACACTGACAAGACCAACATAGGTTGAAACATACATCTGTGGTTTTGTGCTGTCTCTTGTGTGGAGAGAATTTGCCTGTTGTTTTGGAGCTGGACTGTCTGTGGGCAGGACCAGTCTGATATGAATATGTTGTAGCACTATTGAGAGGCTTCCATGCTTAGAACAAGACTCTTTACCATGTTCGTGCTTTATGGGTGCTTCTCACAATTGTTTGTCTCCCTATGTAGAAGGCCACCCCAGGCATGTGCCATTTCTTCGGTGTGCCTAGAGGTATTCAGCTACACCACACCGATGAGACCCACATAGTTTGAAACATACATCTGTGGTTTTGCTTTATCTCTTGTGCAGAGTGGATTTTCCTGACGTTTTGGAGTTGGACTGTCTGTGGGCAGGACCAGTCTGATATGAATATGTAGATTTTCTTTCTGCAATGGCACATGGGAGTGAAAAATGTGAGCTGTAGCACTATTGAGAAGCTACCATGCTTAGAACAAGACACTTTACCTTGTTCGTGCTTGATGGGCACACCTCACAATTGTTTGTCTCCCTAAGTATAAGGGCATCCCACACATGGGCCCTTGTGCCTAGAGGCATTCAGCTGCACTGCACTGATAAAACCCACATAGTCCTAAATGTATATCTGTTGTTTTGCTCGTGTGGCGAGGGGTTGCCAGTCTCATGTGAATATGGAGATTTTCTCTCTGTGTTGGCACGTGGGAGTGAAAAATGTGAGTTGTAGCTCCATGGAGAGGCTACCATGCCTAGAACAAGACACTTTGCCTTGTTTGCACTTGATGGATATTCCTCCCAATTGTTTGTCTCCCTAAGTATAGTATAAGGGCATCCCAGGCATGGGCCCTTGCTTCTGTACGAGTAGAGGAGTTCAGCTGCACCATATAGAAGAGACCCACATAGCCCAAAAGGTGCATCTGTGGTTTTGTTGTGTCTCTCCTGCAGAGATGGTTTGCCTGACATTTTGGAGCTGGGCTGTCTGTGGGCAGGACCAGTCTGATATGAATATGGAGATTTCTTCTCTGCAATGACACATGGGAGTGAAAAATGTGAGTTGTAGCACTATGGGGAGTCTACAATGCCTAAAACAAGACACTTTCCCTTGTTTGTGCTTGATGGGTGTTCCTCACAATTGTTTGTCTCGCTAAGTGTAAGGGCATCCCAGGCATGGGCCCTTGCTTCCGTGTTCCTAGAGAGATTCAGTTGCTGCACACACTGGCGAGACCCTTATAGCATGAAATGTATGTTTGTTGTTTTGCTCTCTCTCTTGTGCGGAGAGGATTTGCCTGACATTTTGGAGCTGTACTGTCTGTGGGCAGGGCCAATCTGATATAAATATGAAGGTTTTTCTCTCTGCAATGATACATGAAAGTAAAAAATGTGACTTGTAGCACCAATGAGAGGCTACCATGCCTAGAACACGACACTTTGCCTTGTTTGTGCTTGATGGGTGTTCCTCACAATTGTTTGTCTCCCTAAGTATAAGGGCATCCCAGGCGTGGGTCCTTGCTTCTGTATGGCTAGACAGTTTTAGTTACACCACACTGCTGAGATGCATATATGTTGAAATGTACATTTGTGTGTTTTTTTGCTGTATCTCTTGTTTGATGAGGATTTACCTGATGTTTTGGAGCTGGATTGTCTATGGTGTGGACCAGTCTGATATGAATATGCAGATTTTCTTTCTGCATTGCCACATGGGAGTGAAAAATGTGAGTTGTAGCACCACTGAGAGGCTACCATGCCTAGAACAGGACACTTTACCTTATTCGTGCTTGATGTGTGTTACTTGCTATTGTTTTCTTCCCTAAGTATAAGGGCATCCCAGGCACGGGCCCTTACTTCTGTGTGCCTAGAGGGATTTAGTTACACCATACTGATGAGGCCCATATAGGCTGAAATGTATATCTGTCTGTGCGCAGGACCAGTCTGATATGAATATGGAAATTCTCTCTGCAATGGCACATGGGAGTGAAAAATGTGACTTGTAGCACCATTGAGAGGCTACAATGCCTAAGAACAAGACACTTTACCTTGCTTGTGCTTGATGGGTGCTTCTCACAATTGTTTGTCTTCCTAAGTATAAGAGCATCCCTGGCAAGGGCCATTGCTTTTGTGTGCCTAGAGGAATTCAGCTACACCACACCAACAAGGTCTGTATAGGTCAAAACATACGGCTGAGGTTTTGCCAAATGTTTCAGAGCTGAACTGTCTGTGGGAAGGACAAGTCTGATATGAATATGGGGATTTTCTCTCTGCAGTGGCACATGGGAATGAAAAACATGAGTTGTAGCACCTATGAGAGGCTACCATGACTAGAACAAGACACTTTACCTTGCTCATGCTTCATGGGTGCTTCTCACAATTGTTTGTCTCCCTAAGTATAAGCATCCCAGGTGTGGACCCTTATTACTGTGTCACTCAAGGGATTCAGCTGCATCACACTGACAAGACCCAAGTAGGTTGAGACATACATCTGTGGTTTTGCTCTGTCTCTTGTGTGGAGAGAATTTGCCTGATGTTTTGGAGCTGGACTGTCTGTGGGCAGGACCAGTCTGATATGAATATGTTGTAGCACTATTGAGAGGCTTCCATGCTTAGTACAAGACACTTTACCTTGTACGTGCTTGATGGGCGCTCCTCACAATTGTCTCCCCAAGTACAAGGGCATACCAGGCATGGGTCCTTGCTTCTGTGCAAGTAGAGGGGTTCAGCTGCACCATATAGAAGAAACACACATAGCCCAAAAGGTGCATCTGTGGTTTTGCTGTGTTTCTCCTGCAGAGATGATTTGCCTGATGTTTCGGAGCTGGACTGTCTGTGGACAGGACCAGTCTGATATGAATATGGAGATTTCTTCTCTGCAATGACACATGGGAGTGAAAAATGTGAGTTGTAGCACTATGGGGAGTCTACAATGCCTAAAACAAGACACTTTGCCTTGTTTGTGCTTGATGGGTGTTCCTCACAATTGTTTTTCTCTCTAAGTGTAAGGGTATCCCAGGCATGGGCCCTTGATTCCGTGTGCCTAGAGTCATTCAGCTGCACCACACTGACGAGGCCCACACAGGCCAAAACGTACTTCTGTGTTTTGGTATGTCTCTTGTGCTGAGAGGGTTTGTGGGCTGGACCAGTCTGATATGAATATAGACATTTTCTCTCTGCAATGGCACATGGGAGTGAAAAATGTGACTTGTAGCACCATTGAGAGGCTACCATGACTAGAACAAGACATTTTGCCTTGTTTGTGCTTCATGGGTACTCTTCACAATTCTTTGTCTCCCTAAGTATAAGGCAATCCCAGGCATGGGCCCTTGCTTCTGTGCGCCTAGAGGTGTTCAACTACACTGATGAGACTCACATAGGTTGAAACATATGTCTGTGGTTTCTCTGTGTCTGTTGTGCAGTGAGAGCTTGTCTGGTTTTTTTGGAGCTGGACTGTCTGTGGGCAGGACTAGACTGATATGAATATGGAGATTTCCTTTCTGTAATGACACGTAATAGTGAAAAAATTTAGTTGTAGCATCACTAAGAGGCTACCATGCCTAGAAAAAGACACTTTACCTTGTTTGTGCTTTTTGGGTGTTCCTCACAACTGTTTGTCCCCCTAAGTATAAAGGCATCTCAAACAAGGGCCCTTGCTTCCGTGCCCCTAGAGGAATTCAGCTTCACCACACCAACAATTTCCACATTGTCTGAAATGTGCATCTGTGGGTTTGCTGTGTCTCTCATGTGTGGAAGATTTGCCTAACGTTTTGGAGTTGGGTTGTTTGTTTTCAGGGTCAGAGTGCTATGAATATAGACATTTTCTCTTTGCAATGGTACATGGGAGTGAAAAATGTGAGTTGTAGCACCATAGAGAGGCTACCATGACTAGAACAAGACACTTTTCCTTGTTCATGCTTTACGGGTGTTCCTCACAATTGTTTTTCTCCCTAAGTATAAGGGCATCCTAGGCAAGGGCCCTTGCTTTTGTGTCCCTAGAGGTATTCAGTTACACCACACTGACAAAGCCCACATAGCTTGAAACATATGTCTGTGGCTTTGCTCTATCTGTTCAAAGAAGATTAACATGATATTTTGGAGTGGGACTGTCTGTGGGCAGGACCAGTCTGATATGAATATGGGAATTTTCTCTCTACAATGGTAGATGGGAGTGAAAAACATTAGTTGTAGCACCAATGAGAGACTACCATGATTAGAACAAGACCTTTTACCTTGTTCATGCTTGATGGGTGCTTCTCACAATTGTTTGTCTCTGTAAGTATAAGTATTTGTGTCACAAGAGGGATTCAACTCCACCACACCGACAAGGCCCACATAGGTTGAAACATACGGCTGTGATTTTCATCTGTCTCTTGTGTGGAGAGGATTTGCCTGACATTTTGTAACTGGACTGTCTGTGGGCAGGGCCAATCTGATATGAATATGGGGATTTCCTTTCTGCAATGGCACATGGGAGTGAAAAACGTGAGTTATAGCACCATAGAGAGGCTACCATGCTTAGGACAAGACACTTTTTATTTTTTTTGTGCTTGATGTGTGCTCCTCACAATTGTTTGTCTCCCTAAGTACAAGGGCATCCCAGGCAAGGGCCTTTGCTTCTTTTTGTCTAGAGGGTTTCAGTTACACCTCACAGATAAGAACACATAGGTCAAAATGTAGTTTTGTGGTTTTACTGTGTCTTTTGTTTGGAGAGGAGTTGCCTGATGTTTTTGAGCTGGGCTTTATGTCGGCAGGATCAGTCTAATATTAATATGGAGATTTTCTCTGCAGTGTCACACGGGAGTGATAATTGTGTACTGTGGCTACCATGATTAGAACAATACACTTTACTTTGTTTGTGCTTGATGGGTATCCCTCACAATTGTTTGTCTCTGTTAAGTATTAGGGCATCCTAGGCAAGGGCCCTTGCTTCTGTGTGCCCAGAGGGATTCAGAAGCACCATACCGACAAGGCCCACATAGGCCGAAACGTATGTCTTTCTTTTTGCTATTTCTCTCATGCGTAGAGGTTTTGCCTGACATTTCGGAGATGGACTGTGTGTGGGCAAGACCAGTCTGATATGGATATGGAGATTTGTTTTTCTGCAATGGCACATGGGAGTGAAAAACATGACTTGTAACACCAGTGAGAGGCTACCATGCCTTAAACAAGACACTTTACCTTGTTCATGCGTGATGGGAGCTTCTCACAATTGTTTGTCTCCCTAAGTATTAGGGCATCCTAGGAAAGGGCCCTTGCTTCTGTGTGCTTGGAGGGATTCAGCTGCACCATATCGATAAGGCCCACATAGTCTGAAATGTATAGCTGTTGTTTTGCTGGTACTCTTGGGTGGATAGGATTTGCCTGACATTTTGGAGTTTGACTGTCTGTTGGCAGGACCAGTCTGATATATATGAATATAGAGCTTTCTTCTCTGCAATGGCACATGGGAGTGAAAATGTGAGTTGTAGCACCACTGAGAGGCTACCATGCCTAGAACAAGACACTTTACCTTGTTCGTGCTTGATGGGTGTTCCTTGCAATTGTTTGTCTCCCTAAGTATAAGTTCCTGGGCCCTTGCTTCCATGTACCAAGAGAGATTCAGCTGCACCATACCGAAGAGGCCACATTGGGTGAAATGTGCGTCTGTGGTTTTGCTGTTTCTCTCGTGTGGAGAGGATTTGCCTGACATTTCAGAGCTGGACTGTCTGTGGGTGGGACTAGTCGGATATGAACATGCAGATTTTCTTTCTGTAATGACACATGAAAGTGAAAAATGTGAGTTGTAGCACCATTGAGAGGCTACCATGACTAGAAGAAGACACTTTACCTAGTTTGTGCTTGATGTGTGCTCCTCACAATTGTTTGTCTCCCTAAGTATAAGCATCCCAGGTGTGGACCCTCAAGGAATTCTGCTCTACTACCCAGACAAGAACCATGTAGGTTGAAACATATGTCTGTGATTTTCCGCTGTCTCTTGTGCGGATAGGATTTCCCTGACATTTCGTTGCTGGACCATTCTGATATGAATATAGAGCTTTCCTCTCTGCAATGGCACTATAGATAGGCCACCATGAGTAGAACAAGAAACTTTATCTTGTTCATGCTTGATGTGTGCTCCTCACAACTGTTTGTCTCCTTAAAGGGATAGTAATACTTAAAATGTAAAAAAATATATGTTGTAGGGTTTATTCCCCTGAGTAAAACAAGGGAACTCCCACTGCTGAAAGGTGTTTCATTCAAAAGTTATTAATTTTCAAAGTTGAATTTTTTAGGTGCAATATCACAGTGGCCTGAAATTGTACAGTGGCGCTGTTGCTACACGATCCTATGGACAGCTCTGGTCAATTGACCATAAATCTCCATAGGATGGTGTAGCAACAGCGCCACTGTACAATTTCAGGCCACTGTGATATTGCACCTAAAAAATTAAACTTTGAAAATTAATAACTTTTGAATGAAACACCTTTCAGCAGTGGGAGTACTCTTGTTTTACACAGGGAGATAAACTCTACAACATATTTTTTTTTTTACATTTTAAGTATTACTATCCCTTTAAGTATAAGGGAATCCCAGGCATGGGCTCTTGCTTCTGTGTCCCTAGAGGTATTCAGCTGCACCATACTGAAGAGGCTATATAGGGCGGAATGTATGTCTTTGGTTTTGCTGTGTCTCTCGTGTGGAGAGGATTTGCCAGTCTGATATGAATATGGAGATTTTTGCTCTGCATTGGTACATGGGAATGATAAATGTGAGTTGTAGCACCATTGAGAGGTTATCATAACTAGAACAGGACACTTTACTCTGTGCTTGATGGGTGCTGCTCACAATTGTTTGTCTCCCTAAGTATAAGCATCACAGGCGTGGGCCCTCGCTTCTTTGTGTCTAGAGGGTTTCAGTTACACCACACCGTGAGGCCACATAGGTCAAAATGTACTTTTGTGGGTTTTCTGTGTCTTTTGTTTGGAGAGGAGTTGCCTGATGTTTTGGAGTTGTAGTTCTCTGTCCTAGTGCACTATGGGACCTGTAGTCCTCTGTCCTAGTGCACTGTGGGACCTGTAGTCCTGTGTCCTAGTGCACTGTGGGGCCTGTAGTCCTGTGTCCTAGTGCACTGTGGGACCTGTAGTCCTGTGTCCTAGTGCACTGTGGGACCTGTAGTCCTCTGTCCTAGTGCACTGTGGGATCTGTAGTCCTGTGTCCTAGTGCACTATGGGACCTGTAGTCCTCTGTCCTAGTGCACTGTGGGACCTGTAGTCCTGTGTCCTAGTGCACTGTGGGACCTGTAGTCCTGTGTCCTAGTGCACTGTGGGACCTGTAGTCCTGTGTCCTAGTGCACTGTGGGATCTGTAGTCCTGTGTCCTAGTGCACTGTGGGACCTGTAGTCCTGTGTCCTAGTGCACTCTGGGACCTGTAGTCCTCTGTCCTAGTGCACTCTGGAACCTGTAGTCCTCTGTCCTAGTGCACTCTGGGATCTGTAGTCCAGTGTCCTAGTGCACTGTGGGACCTGTAGTCCTGTGTCCTAGTGCACTCTGGGACCTGTAGTCCTGTGTCCTAGTGCACTCTGGGACCTGTAGTCCTGTGTCCTAGTGCACTGTGGGACCTGTAGTCCTCTGTCCTAGTGCACTCTGGGACCTGTAGTCCTCTGTCCTAGTGCACTGTGGGACCTGTAGTCCTCTGTCCTAGTGCACTCTGGGATCTGTATTCCTGTGTCCTAGTGCACTGTGGGACCTGTAGTCCTCTGTCCTAGTGCACTGTGGGATCTGTAGTCCTGTGTCCTAGTGCACTGTGGGACCTGTAGTCCTGTGTCCTAGTGCACTCTGGGACCTGTAGTCCTGTGTCCTAGTGCACTGTGGGACCTGTAGTCCTGTGTCCTAGTGCACTCTGGGACCTGTAGTCCTGTGTCCTAGTGCACTCTGGGATCTGTATTCCTGTGTCCTAGTGCACTGTGGGACCTGTAGTCCTGTGTCCTAGTGCACTGTGGGACCTGTAGTCCTGTGTCCTAGTGCACTGTGGGATCTGTAGTCCTGTGTCCTAGTGCACTGTGGGACCTGTAGTCCTGTGTCCTAGTGCACTGTGGGACATGTAGTCCTGTGTCCTAGTGCACTGTGGGACCTGTAGTCCTCTGTCCTAGTGCACTGTGGGATCTGTAGTCCTGTGTCCTAGTGCACTGTGGGACATGTAGTCCTGTGTCCTAGTGCACTGTGGGACCTGTAGTCCTCTGTCCTAGTGCACTGTGGGATCTGTAGTCCTGTGTCCTAGTGCACTCTGGGACCTGTAGTCCTGTGTCCTAGTGCACTCTGGGATCTGTATTCCTGTGTCCTAGTGCACTGTGGGATCTGTAGTCCTGTGTCCTAGTGCACTCTGGGACCTGTAGTCCTCTGTCCTAGTGCACTGTGGGACCTGTAGTCCTGTGTCCTAGTGCACTGTGGGATCTGTAGTCCTGTGTCCTAGTGCACTGTGGGACCTGTAGTCCTCTGTCCTAGTGCACTGTGGGACCTGTAGTCCTGTGTCCTAGTGCACTCTGGGACCTGTAGTCCTCTGTCCTAGTGCACTGTGGGACCTGTAGTCCTGTGTCCTAGTGCACTGTGGGACCTGTAGCCCTCTGTCCTAGTGCACTCTGGGATCTGTATTCCTGTGTCCTAGTGCACTGTGGGACCTGTAGTCCTGTGTCCTAGTGCACTGTGGGACCTGTAGTCCTGTGTCCTAGTGCACTGTGGGATCTGTAGTCCTGTGTCCTAGTGCGCTCTGGGACCTGTAGTCCTCTGTCCTAGTGCACTGTGGGACCTGTAGTCCTGTGTCCTAGTGCACTCTGGGACCTGTAGTCCTGTGTCCTAGTGCACTGTGGGATCTGTAGTCCTGTGTCCTAGTGCACTCTGGAATCTGTAGTCCTGTGTCCTAGTGCACTCTGGGACCTGTAGTCCTCTGTCCTAGTGCACTGTGGGACCTGTAGTCCTGTGTCCTAGTGCACTGTGGGATCTGTAGTCCTGTGTCCTAGTGCACTCTGGGACCTGTAGTCCTCTGTCCTAGTGCACTGTGGGACCTGTAGTCCTGTGTCCTAGTGCGCTCTGGGACCTGTAGTCCTCTGTCCTAGTGCACTGTGGGACCTGTAGTCCTGTGTCCTAGTGCACTCTGGGACCTGTAGTCCTGTGTCCTAGTGCACTGTGGGATCTGTAGTCCTGTGTCCTAGTGCACTCTGGGATCTGTAGTCCTGTGTCCTAGTGCACTCTGGGACCTGTAGTCCTCTGTCCTAGTGCACTGTGGGACCTGTAGTCCTGTGTCCTAGTGCACTGTGGGATCTGTAGTCCTGTGTCCTAGTGCACTCTGGGATCTGTAGTCCTCTGTCCTAGTGCACTCTGGGATCTGTAGTCTTCTGTCCTAGTGCGCTCTGGGACCTGTAGTCCTGTGTCCTAGTGCACTGTGGGACCTGTAGTCCTCTGTCCTAGTGCACTGTGGGACCTGTAGTCCTGTGTCCTAGTGCACTGTGGGTCCTGTAGTCCTGTGTCCTAGTGCACTGTGAGACCTGTAGTCCTGTGTCCTAGTGCACTCTGGGATCTGTAGTCCTGTGTCCTAGTGCACTCTGGGACCTGTAGTCCTGTGTCCTAGTGCACTCTGGGACCTGTAGTTCTGTGTCCTAGTGCAATCTGGGACCTGTAGTCTTCTGTCCTAGTGCACTCTGGGACCTGTAGTCCTGTGTCCTATTGCACTCTGGGACCTGTAGTCCTGTGTCCTAGTGCACTCTGGGACCTGTAGTCCTCTGTCCTAGTGCACTGTGGGACCTGTAGTCCTGTGTCCTAGTGCACTCTGGGACCTGTAGTCCTAGTGCATGCTGGGAGATGTAGTTGTGGATTTGGCTCCTGGTAGTAAAGTTAGCCAGCACTGACGTGGATGCCAGGTATTTGCAGTGTTTTCTGTGAATTATCGTTTTCTTGTCTTGAATCAAAAATGGAGAATAGTGAGAAAAAGACTACATTTCCCACAGAGCACTGCAGCTCAGAATGACAGCGATCCCAGCATGCAATGCTGCAGACCTAGCCCTTTCATCAGGATCCTGACTGTGCGACTGATGGGGAAAACTGAAAGGTGCCTGATGGATCCTGAACAGGTAAGAGTGTGTATCTGTGTGTGTGTATGTGTGTCTGTGTGTATCCTTGTGTGGACTGTTTGTGTGTGTGTCTCTGTCTCTCTGTGTCTGTCTGTGTATCCTTGTGTGTGTGTGTGTGTGTGTGTGTGTGTGTGTGTGTGTGTATGTGTGTGTGTCTTTGTGTGTGTATGTGTGTAGAGGGACTGATTCTGTACAGGTAACTGTGTATATAGAAGGACTGATTCTGTACAGGTAACTGTGTGTATATAGAAGGACTGATTCTGTACAGGTAACTGTGTGTGTATAGAAGGACTGATTCTGTACAGGTAACTGTGTGTATATAGAAGGACTGATTCTGTACAGGTAACTGTGTGTAGAGGGACTGATTCTGTACAGGTAACTGTGTATATAGAAGGACTGATTCTGTACAGGTAACTGTGTATATAGAAGGACTGATTCTGTACAGGTAACTGTGTGTGTATATAGAAGGACTGATTCTGTACAGGTAACTGTGTGTATAGAAGGACTGATTCTGTACAGGTAACTGTGTGTATATAGAAGGACTGATTCTGTACAGGTAACTGTGTGTGTATAGAAGGACTGATTCTGTACAGGTAACTGTGTATATAGAAGGACTGATTCTGTACAGGTAACTGTGTGTATATAGAAGGACTGATTCTGTACAGGTAACTGTGTATATAGAAGGACTGATTCTGTACAGGTAACTGTGTGTATAGAAGGACTGATTCTGTACAGGTAACTGTGTGTATATAGAAGGACTGATTATGTACAGGTAACTGTGTGTATAGAAGGACTGATTCTGTACAGGTAACTGTGTATAGAAGGACTGATTCTGTACAGGTAACTGTGTATATAGAAGGACTGATTCTGTACAGGTAACTGTGTGTATAGAAGGACTGATTCTGTACAGGTAACTGTGTGTATATAGAAGGACTGATTCTGTACAGGTAACTGTGTGTATATAGAAGGACTGATTCTGTACAGGTAACTGTGTGTGTATAGAAGGACTGATTCTGTACAGGTAACTGTGTGTATAGAAGGACTGATTCTGTACAGGTAACTGTGTGTATAGAAGGACTGATTCTGTACAGGTAACTGTGTGTGTATAGAAGGACTGATTCTGTACAGGTAACTGTGTATATAGAAGGACTGATTCTGTACAGGTAACTGTGTATATAGAAGGACTGATTCTGTACAGGTAACTGTGTGTATAGAAGGACTGATTCTGTACAGGTAACTGTGTGTATAGAAGGACTGATTCTGTACAGGTAACTGTGTGTATATAGAAGGACTGATTCTGTACAGGTAACTGTGTGTATAGAAGGACTGATTCTGTACAGGTAACTGTGTGTGTATAGAAGGACTGATTCTGTACAGGTAACTGTGTATATAGAAGGACTGATTCTGTACAGGTAACTGTGTATATAGAAGGACTGATTCTGTACAGGTAACTGTGTGTATAGAAGGACTGATTCTGTACAGGTAACTGTGTATATAGAAGGACTGATTCTGTACAGGTAACTGTGTGTGTATAGAAGGACTGATTCTGTACAGGTAACTGTGTATATAGAAGGACTGATTCTGTACAGGTAACTGTGTGTGTATAGAAGGACTGATTCTGTACAGGTAACTGTGTGTGTATAGAAGGACTGATTCTGTACAGGTAACTGTGTATATAGAAGGACTGATTCTGTACAGGTAACTGTGTGTATAGAAGGACTGATTCTGTACAGGTAACTGTGTGTATATAGAAGGACTGATTCTGTACAGGTAACTGTGTGTATAGAAGGACTGATTCTGTACAGGTAACTGTGTGTATAGAAGGACTGATTCTGTACAAGTAACTGTGTGTATATAGAAGGACTGATTCTGTACAGGTAACTGTGTGTATATAGAAGGACTGATTCTGTACAGGTAACTGTGTGTATATAGAAGGACTGATTCTGTACAGGTAACTGTGTATATAGAAGGACTGATTCTGTACAGGTAACTGTGTGTGTATATAGAAGGACTGATTCTGTACAGGTAACTGTGTGTGTATAGAAGGACTGATTCTGTACAGGTAACTGTGTGTGTATAGAAGGACTGATTATGTACAGGTAACTGTGTGTATATAGAAGGACTGATTCTGTACAGGTAACTGTGTGTGTATATAGAAGGACTGATTCTGTACAGGTAACTGTGTGTATATAGAAGGACTGATTCTGTACAGGTAACTGTGTGTATATAGAAGGACTGATTCTGTACAGGTAACTGTGTGTATATAGAAGGACTGATTCTGTACAGGTAACTGTGTGTATATAGAAGGACTGATTCTGTACAGGTAACTGTGTGTGTATAGAAGGACTGATTCTGTACAGGTAACTGTGTGTATATAGAAGGACTGATTCTGTACAGGTAACTGTGTGTATATAGAAGGACTGATTCTGTACAGGTAACTGTGTGTATATAGAAGGACTGATTCTGTACAGGTAACTGTGTATAGAAGGACTGATTCTGTACAGGTAACTGTGTGTATATAGAAGGACTGATTCTGTACAGGTAACTGTGTGTGTATAGAAGGACTGATTCTGTACAGGTAACTGTGTGTATATAGAAGGACTGATTCTGTACAGGTAACTGTGTGTATATAGAAGGACTGATTCTGTACAGGTAACTGTGTGTATAGAAGGAGTGATTCTGTACAGGTAACTGTGTGTATATAGAAGGACTGATTCTGTACAGGTAACTGTGTGTGTATAGAAGGACTGATTCTGTACAGGTAACTGTGTGTATAGAAGTACTGATTCTGTACAGGTAACTGTGTGTATAGAAGGACTGATTCTGTACAGGTAACTGTGTGTATATAGAAGGACTGATTCTGTACAGGTAACTGTGTGTATATAGAAGGACTGATTCTGTACAGGTAACTGTGTATATAGAAGGACTGATTCTGTACAGGTAACTGTGTATATAGAAGGACTGATTCTGTACAGGTAACTGTGTGTATATAGAAGGACTGATTCTGTACAGGTAACTGTGTGTATATAGAAGGACTGATTCTGTACAGGTAACTGTGTATATAGAAGGACTGATTCTGTACAGGTAACTGTGTGTATATAGAAGGACTGATTCTGTACAGGTAACTGTGTGTATATAGAAGGACTGATTCTGTACAGGTAACTGTGTATATAGAAGGACTGATTCTGTACAGGTAACTGTGTATATAGAAGGACTGATTCTGTACAGGTAACTGTGTGTGTATATAGAAGGACTGATTCTGTACAGGTAACTGTGTGTGTATAGAAGGACTGATTCTGTACAGGTAACTGTGTGTATAGAAGGACTGATTCTGTACAGGTAACTGTGTATATAGAAGGACTGATTCTGTACAGGTAACTGTGTGTATATAGAAGGACTGATTCTGTACAGGTATCTGTGTGTATATAGAAGGACTGATTCTGTACAGGTAACTGTGTATATAGAAGGATTGATTCTGTACAGGTAACTGTGTGTATATAGAAGGACTGATTCTGTACAGGTAACTGTGTGTATAGAAGGACTGATTCTGTACAGGTAACTGTGTGTGTATAGAAGGACTGATTCTGTACAGGTAACTGTGTATATAGAAGGACTGATTCTGTATAGGTAACTGTGTATATAGAAGGATTGATTCTGTACAGGTAACTGTGTGTATATAGAAGGACTGATTCTGTACAGGTAACTGTGTATATAGAAGGACTGATTCTGTACAGGTAACTGTGTGTATATAGAAGGACTGATTCTGTACAGGTAACTGTGTGTATAGAAGGACTGATTCTGTACAGGTAACTGTGTGTATAGAAGGACTGATTCTGTACAGGTAACTGTGTGTGTATAGAAGGACTGATTCTGTACAGGTAACTGTGTGTGTATAGAAGGACTGATTCTGTACAGGTAACTGTGTGTATATAGAAGGACTGATTCTAGTACAGGTAACTGTGTGTATAGAAGGACTGATTCTGTACAGGTAACTGTGTGTATAGAAGGACTGATTCTGTACAGGTAACTGTGTATATATAGAAGGACTGATTATGTACAGGTAACTGTGTGTATATAGAAGGACTGATTCTGTACAGGTAACTGTGTATATAGAAGGACTGATTCTGTACAGGTAACTGTGTGTATATAAAGGACTGATTCTGTACAGGTAACTGTGTGTATATAGAAGGACTGATTCTGTACAGGTAACTGTGTGTATAGAAGGACTGATTCTATACAGGTAACTGTGTGTATATAGAAGGACTGATTCTGTACAGGTAACTGTGTGTGTATATAGAAGGACTGATTCTGTACAGGTAACTGTGTGTATATAGAAGGACTGATTCTGTACAGGTAACTGTGTGTATAGAAGGACTGATTCTGTACAGGTAACTGTGTATATAGAAGGACTGATTCTGTACAGGTAACTGTGTGTGTATAGAAGGACTGATTCTGTACAGGTAACTGTGTGTATAGAAGGACTGATTCTGTACAGGTAACTGTGTGTATATAGAAGGACTGATTCTGTACAGGTAACTGTGTGTGTATAGAAGGACTGATTCTGTACAGGTAACTGTGTGTATATAGAAGGACTGATTCTGTACAGGTAACTGTGTGTATATAGAAGGACTGATTCTGTACAGGTAACTGTGTGTATATAGAAGGACTGATTCTGTACAGGTAACTGTGTGTATAGAAGGACTGATTCTGTACAGGTAACTGTGTGTATATAGAAGGACTGATTCTGTACAGGTAACTGTGTGTATATAGAAGGACTGATTCTGTACAGGTAACTGTGTGTATATAGAAGGACTGATTCTGTACAGGTAACTGTGTATATAGAAGGACTGATTCTGTACAGGTAACTGTGTGTGTATAGAAGGACTGATTCTGTACAGGTAACTGTGTGTATATAGAAGGACTGATTCTGTACAGGTAACTGTGTGTATATAGAAGGACTGATTCTGTACAGGTAACTGTGTATATAGAAGGACTGATTCTGTACAGGTAACTGTGTGTATAGAAGGACTGATTCTGTACAGGTAACTGTGTGTATATAGAAGGACTGATTCTGTACAGGTAACTGTGTGTATAGAAGGACTGATTCTGTACAGGTAACTGTGTATATATAGAAGGACTGATTCTGTACAGGTAACTGTGTGTATATAGAAGGACTGATTCTGTACAGGTAACTGTGTGTATAGAAGGACTGATTCTGTACAGGTAACTGTGTGTGTATAGAAGGACTGATTCTGTACAGGTAACTGTGTGTATATAGAAGGACTGATTCTGTACAGGTAACTGTGTGTATATAGAAGGACTGATTCTGTACAGGTAACTGTGTGTATATAGAAGGACTGATTCTGTACAGGTAACTGTGTGTAGTATAGAAGGACTGATTCTGTACAGGTAACTGTGTGTATATAGAAGGACTGATTCTGTACAGGTAACTGTGTGTATATAGAAGGACTGATTCTGTACAGGTAACTGTGTATATAGAAGGACTGATTCTGTACAGGTAACTGTGTGATATATAGAAGGACTGATTCTGTACAGGTAACTGTGTGTGTATAGAAGGACTGATTCTGTACAGGTAACTGTGTGTATAGAAGGACTGATTCTGTACAGGTAACTGTGTGTATATAGAAGGACTGATTCTGTACAGGTAACTGTGTGTATATAGAAGGACTGATTCTGTACAGGTAACTGTGTGTGTATAGAAGGACTGATTCTGTACAGGTAACTGTGTGTATAGAAGGACTGATTCTGTACAGGTAACTGTGTGTGTATAGAAGGACTGATTCTGTACAGGTAACTGTGTGTATATAGAAGGACTGATTCTGTACAGGTAACTGTGTGTATATAGAAGGACTGATTCTGTACAGGTAACTGTGTGTGTATAGAAGGACTGATTCTGTACAGGTAACTGTGTGTATATAGAAGGACTGATTCTGTACAGGTAACTGTGTGTATATAGAAGGACTGATTCTGTACAGGTAACTGTGTGTAGTATAGAAGGACTGATTCTGTACAGGTAACTGTGTGTATAGAAGGACTGATTCTGTACAGGTAACTGTGTGTGTATAGAAGGACTGATTCTGTACAGGTAACTGTGTGTGTATAGAAGGACTGATTCTGTACAGGTAACTGTGTGATATAGAAGGACTGATTCTGTACAGGTAACTGTGTGTATAGAAGGACTGATTCTGTACAGGTAACTGTGTGTGTATAGAAGGACTGATTCTGTACAGGACTGTAAGCTGTTGTCAGGTACTGTGTAAGAAGGACTGATTCTGTACAGGTAACTGTGTGTGTATAGAAGGACTGATTCTGTACAGGTAACTGTGTGTATATTAGAAGGACTGATTCTGTACAGGTAACTGTGTGTTTATAGAAGGACTGATTCTGTACAGGTAACTGTGTGTGTATATAGAAGGACTGATTCTGTACAGGTAACTGTGTGTATATAGAAGGACTGATTCTGTACAGGTAACTGTGTGTATATAGAAGGACTGATTCTGTACAGGTAACTGTGTGTATATAGAAGGACTGATTCTGTACAGGTAACTGTGTGTATATAGATGGACTGATTCTGTACAGGTAACTGTGTGTGTTGTATAGAACTGTGTGTGTGTATAGAAGGACTGATTCTGTACAGGTAACTGTGTGTATATAGAAGGACTGATTCTGTACAGGTAACTGTGTGTATATAGAAGGACTGATTCTGTACAGGTAACTGTGTGTATATAGAAGGACTGATTCTGTACAGGTAACTGTGTGTATAGAAGGACTGATTCTGTACAGGTAACTGTGTGTATAGAAGGACTGATTCTGTTCAGGTAACTGTGTGTATAGAAGGACTGATTCTGTACAGGTAACTGTGTATATAGAAGGACTGATTCTGTACAGGTAACTGTGTGTATAGAAGGACTGATTCTGTACAGGTAACTGTGTGTATAGAAGGACTGATTCTGTACAGGTAACTGTGTGTATATAGAAGGACTGATTCTGTACAGGTAACTGTGTGTATAGAAGGACTGATTCTGTACAGGTAACTGTGTGTATAGAAGGACTGATTCTGTACAGGTAACTGTGTGTGTATAGAAGGACTGATTCTGTACAGGTAACTGTGTGTATAGAAGGACTGATTCTGTACAGGTAACTGTGTGTGTATAGAAGGACTGATTCTGTACAGGTAACTGTGTGTATATAGAAGGACTGATTCTGTACAGGTAACTGTGTGTATAGAAGGACTGATTCTGTACAGGTAACTGTGTGTATAGAAGGACTGATTCTGTACAGGTAACTGTGTGTGTATAGAAGGACTGATTCTGTACAGGTAACTGTGTGTATAGAAGGACTGATTCTGTACAGGTAACTGTGTGTGTATAGAAGGACTGATTCTGTACAGGTAACTGTGTGTATATAGAAGGACTGATTCTGTACAGGTAACTGTGTGTATAGAAGGACTGATTCTGTACAGGTAACTGTGTGTGTATATAGAAGGACTGATTCTGTACAGGTAACTGTGTGTGTATAGAAGGACTGATTCTGTACAGGTAACTGTGTATATAGAAGGACTGATTCTGTACAGGTAACTGTGTGTGTATATAGAAGGACTGATTCTGTACAGGTAACTGTGTATATAGAAGGACTGATTCTGTACAGGTAACTGTGTGTGTATATAGAAGGACTGATTCTGTACAGGTAACTGTGTGTGTATAGAAGGACTGATTCTGTACAGGTAACTGTGTGTATATAGAAGGACTGATTCTGTACAGGTAACTGTGTGTATATAGAAGGACTGATTCTGTACAGGTAACTGTGTGTGTATAGAAGGACTGATTCTGTACAGGTAACTGTGTGTATATAGAAGGACTGATTCTGTACAGGTAACTGTGTGTATAGAAGGAGTGATTCTGTACAGGTAACTGTGTGTATAGAAGGACTGATTCTGTACAGGTAACTGTGTGTATAGAAGGACTGATTCTGTACAGGTAACTGTGTGTATAGAAGGACTGATTCTGTACAGGTAACTGTGTGTATATAGAAGGACTGATTCTGTACAGGTAACTGTGTGTATATAGAAGGACTGATTCTGTACAGGTAACTGTGTGTATAGAAGGACTGATTCTGTACAGGTAACTGTGTGTGTATAGAAGGACTGATTCTGTACAGGTAACTGTGTGTATATAGAAGGACTGATTCTGTACAGGTAACTGTGTATATAGAAGGACTGATTCTGTACAGGTAACTGTGTGTGTATATAGAAGGACTGAATCTGTACAGGTAACTGTGTATATAGAAGGACTGATTCTGTACAGGTAACTGTGTGTGTATAGAAGGACTGATTCTGTACAGGTAACTGTGTGTGTATAGAAGGACTGATTCTGTACAGGTAACTGTGTATATAGAAGGACTGATTCTGTACAGGTAACTGTGTGTATATAGAAGGACTGATTCTGTACAGGTAACTGTGTATATAGAAGGACTGATTCTGTACAGGTAACTGTGTGTATAGAAGGACTGATTCTGTACAGGTAACTGTGTATATAGAAGGAGTGATCTGTACAGGTAACTGTGTATATAGAAGGACTGATTCTGTACAGGTAACTGTGTGTGTATAGAAGGACTGATTCTGTACAGGTAACTGTGTATATAGAAGGACTGATTCTGTACAGGTAACTGTGTGTATAGAAGGACTGATTCTGTACAGGTAACTGTGTGTGTATAGATGGACTGATTCTGTACAGGTAACTGTGTGTATATAGAAGGACTGATTCTGTACAGGTATCTGTGTATATAGAAGGACTGATTCTGTACAGGTAACTGTGTGTGTATATAGAAGGACTGATTCTGTTCAGGTAACTGTGTGTATAGAAGGACTGATTCTGTACAGGTAACTGTGTGTATATAGAAGGACTGATTCTGTACAGGTAACTGTGTGTATAGAAGGACTGATTCTGTACAGGTAACTGTGTGTATAGAAGGACTGATTCTGTACAGGTAACTGTGTGTATATAGAAGGACTGATTCTGTACAGGTAACTGTGTATATAGAAGGACTGATTCTGTACAGGTAACTGTGTGTATAGAAGGACTGATTCTGTACAGGTAACTGTGTGTATAGAAGGACTGATTCTGTACAGGTAACTGTGTATATAGAAGGACTGATTCTGTACAGGTAACTGTGTGTATAGAAGGACTGATTCTGTACAGGTAACTGTGTGTATAGAAGGACTGATTCTGTACAGGTAACTGTGTATATAGAAGGACTGATTCTGTACAGGTAACTGTGTGTGTATAGAAGGACTGATTCTGTACAGGTAACTGTGTGTATATAGAAGGACTGATTCTGTACAGGTAACTGTG
Organism: Rhinophrynus dorsalis; assembly: GCA_037306005.1. Classification (NCBI taxonomy): domain Eukaryota; kingdom Metazoa; phylum Chordata; class Amphibia; order Anura; family Rhinophrynidae; genus Rhinophrynus; species Rhinophrynus dorsalis. The sequence goes on along the minus strand of JBBDGT010000406.1, from coordinate 1,065 downwards.
TGTATAGAAGGACTGATTCTGTACAGGTAACTGTGTGTATATAGAAGGACTGATTCTGTACAGGTAACTGTGTGTATATAGAAGGACTGATTCTGTACAGGTAACTGTGTGTATAGAAGGACTGATTCTGTACAGGTAACTGTGTGTATATAGAAGGACTGATTCTGTACAGGTAACTGTGTGTATATAGAAGGACTGATTCTGTACAGGTAACTGTGTGTATATAGAAGGACTGATTCTGTACAGGTAACTGTGTATATAGAAGGACTGATTCTGTACAGGTAACTGTGTGTATATAGAAGGACTGATTCTGTACAGGTAACTGTGTGTATATAGAAGGACTGATTCTGTACAGGTAACTGTGTATATAGAAGGACTGATTCTGTACAGGTAACTGTGTGTATATAGAAGGACTGATTCTGTACAGGTAACTGTGTGTATAGAAGGACTGATTCTGTACAGGTAACTGTGTATATAGAAGGACTGATTCTGTACAGGTAACTGTGTGTATAGAAGGACTGATTCTGTACAGGTAACTGTGTGTATATAGAAGGACTGATTCTGTACAGGTAACTGTGTGTATAGAAGGACTGATTCTGTACAGGTAACTGTGTGTATAGAAGGACTGATTCTGTACAGGTAACTGTGTATATAGAAGGACTGATTCTGTACAGGTAACTGTGTGTGTATATAGAAGGACTGATTCTGTACAGGTAACTGTGTGTGTATATAGAAGGACTGATTCTGTACAGGTAACTGTGTGTATAGAAGGACTGATTCTGTACAGGTAACTGTGTGTATATAGAAGGACTGATTCTGTACAGGTAACTGTGTGATATAGAAGGACTGATTCTGTACAGGTAACTGTGTGTATAGAAGGACTGATTCTGTACAGGTAACTGTGTGTATAGAAGGACTGATTCTGTACAGGTAACTGTGTATATAGAAGGACTGATTCAGTAACTGTGTGTATAGAAGGACTGATTCTGTACAGGTAACTGTGTGTATATAGAAGGACTGATTCTGTACAGGTAACTGTGTGTATAGAAGGACTGATTCTGTACA